>CH000564.1:9755-23129 GCA_000149265.1 Ciona savignyi | reverse complement strand
TATTATCGTACAACCTCACCTAGTATTGTCGGAAGACCTCACCCAGTATTGCCGTACAACCTCAACCAGTATTGCCGTACAACCTCACCCAGTATTACCATACAGGCTTACCCAGCATTGCCGTACAACCTCACCCAGTATTACCGGACAACCTCAACCAGTATTGCCGTATACCATCACCAAGTATTGCCGTACAACATCACCCGTTATTGCCGCACAACCTTACCCACTTTTGGCACACAATCTTTCTCAGTATTGCCGGAAACATCAGACAGATTGGGATACAACCTCACTCAGTATTGTCACATAACATTACCTAGTATTGCCGTACAACCTTACCCAGTATTGCCCTACAACCTTACCCAATATTACCCTACAACACTCAGTTCAGTGTCTACACAAAACTAGCCTAGTTATGCTATATTGTCAGCACACAATCTTACCTAGTAGCAGCAAACGACTTCCACGATGTTGTCACGGACATCTGCGGCCACAGTATTAGCCGGCAACCTTAACCGGTCGCTTAACATTTTACTAATACCTGTACTTTTGGTAGTTTAATATGTACAACACTAAAATAACGGTAACTGCCCAATTGAACATTCTAAAATGAAATTCTAACCAAATCTCCGAAGCTTTTTAGGCTACACTAACGTACGCTACCACACACTGTTTAATCTGAAAATAAGTCATGCGTAACCATTGTGGTGATTTTATAAAATATGGCGATCAACCATAATATGCTTAATCGCCGTACCATGTGGTATGAAAATACGACCATGGCTGCATACTATGCGCTAATCATACCAAACCATGTCCCATACTATGGGCTAATCTGTAACGAATTGGGTGGGATGCCGTACATTACCAATACGAAATCCCCAACGAAATACACCGACGTCCTTAAATGATACAGAGACGTATTTTGACTAGTCACTCTAATATTAGTATCGTTCAGCGAAAGGGAACAATTTTTGTGGATTGCACGTTCTCTGGCATTGAGTGGATTGTACGTTCTCTGGTATTGAATGAATTGCACGTTCTCTGGTATTGCGTGGATTGCACGTTCTCTGGTATTGAGTGGATTGCACGTTCTCTGGCATTGAGTGGATTGCACGTTCTCTGGTATAAAGTGGATTGCACGTTCCCTGATATTGGGTGGATTGCACGTTCTCTGGCATTGAGTGGATTGCACGTTCTCTGGTATTGAGTGGATTGCACGTTCTATGGTATTGAGTGGGTTGCACATTCTCTGGTATTGAGTGGATTGCACATTCTCTGGTATTGAGTGGATTGCACATTCTCTGGTATTGAGTGGATTGCACGTTCTATGGTATTGAGTGGGTTGCACATTCTCTGGTATTGCGTGGATTGCACGTTCTCTGGTATTGAGTGGATTGCACGTTCTCTGGTATTGAGTGGATTGCACGTTCTCTGGTATTGAGTGGATTGCACGTTCTCTGGTATTGCGTGGATTGCACGTTCTCTGCTATTGGGTGGATTGCACGTTCTATGGTATTGTGTGGATTGCACGTTCTCTGGCATTGAGTGGATTGCACGTTCTCTGGTATTGTGTGGATTGCACGTTCTCTGATATTGAGTGGATTGCACGTTCTATGGTATTGTGTGGATTGCACGTTCTCTGGCATTGAGTGGATTGCACGTTCTCTGGTATTGAGTGGATTGCACGTTCTCTGGCATTGAGTGGATTGCACGTTCTCTGGTATTGAGTGGATTGCACGTTCTCTGGTATTGAGTGGATTGCACGTTCTCTGGTATTGAGTGGATTGCACGTTCTCTGGTATTGCGTGGATTGCACGTTCTACTGATATTGAGTGGATTGCACGTTCTCTGGTATTGTGTGGATTGCACGTTCTCTGGTATTGAGTGCATTGCACGTTCTCTGGTATTGTGTGGATTGCACGTTCTCTGGTATTGAGTGCATTGCACGTTCTTTGGTATTAAATGCATTGCACGTTCTATGGAGATGTCCGTAAATATATATATATATATACTACGAAAATGTTGGCAGAAAAAAATCTCGGTATTGGTCAGACTATCTATTGCAATATTATCGAAGCTGCTATTGTACCAATGGCCATGTACCTGCAATACTTGCTCCTGGAATTCCATCACGCATTGTTTATTATAAACCTACTGGTTCTCATAATATTTCGAATCTTGTGACATTATCGCTGCCCCCAGAGAAAAACAAAGGACACATGACAACATAACATATTAATCAGCGCTAATAGCTTGCGATATGGCTGCGTCGCCTATTTGGTTAATTGGATTTTACTAAAGCTAAAGTCGCGATCATATAACACAACGCTAGGGAGTGCGTCGGTTCCACTTGCGTTAAGTCCCCTACGTTTTCCATTTTCCGGAATAAAGTATGAATATCATATGACACGTCATGGTCAACTGATAAACCATAAATCTCCGAATCGAACGCTTAAATTGTGGACAAAAAGCTTTAACGCCAAGCTTCAATACTCGAATAACTATGTAATGATTTACCATATTTGTGATAGTCACAATGCACGTTTCCAAGCCTTTGCTGTTACTAGTGTCTGTATCAAATGAAACCGCATTGGTACACCAGTAGGTACTATCCTATACACGAAGCAAATCCTTGGTATTAAAAATGTCGTCAGCATCGGTTCAGATCCGTAATCTTTATGTCTATTTATATTTCACACAATCGATGAAACTAGCCGATTGCTCATTACTATAAAGACGGTATTTACGCTTCCGTTACGAAAGTTTCCGATCTTCTTGTGAAGAGAAGTAGGTGGGAATAATATTTACGAGACCAGTAGCTGACAAGAGTCTTTTGTGGGTTAGATGGAAGTCAACAAACTACAAGGAATGGCTGGTTTACATTAACACAGGAGAAAACACCTTAATTAAAGCCAACAAGCTCTATTCCAGGGTTCTGTTTATTGTGTACCACGTTTACAAAACGGCGCACATTTTCAAATTATTGATTGAAGCTCTTCGTTAGCGTCCAACATCTTAGCAACAGCAATATCTGCAGGTTTAAAATACGGTTAGACTTCTTACATGGAATAAATAACTATTATCATGCCATACAAATTGGACACATATACTGGCCGGGTTGATCGTATGTCCAAGTTTGCAAATCACAAATATAAGGCTAGAAAAAACTTGCCAAGATTAAATTAGACCATGCAGGATAGATTAGGTCACTTATATTCGCAAGTACAAGCAATAGTTGTTTATTTGCAATATTCTTTAATATGTGTGGGGAGGCGTAGCACTCTAAGTGTGGACTGTGTTGTATATTATATACTTCAAATGTGCGGTATTAGATTGTACTTTAGTATTACTTATTGTAAAATACTTCAAATGTGCGGTATTAGATTGTACTTTAGTAGTACTTACTGTTCCAAGACCCTGGGGGTTGAAATCTGTAAAATGAAGAGAAATATGATTATTTTTTATCAAAGGAATAAGTATTATTTATGAAAGTGTAGTTTCGCCGAATAACGCACAATTTATAAGGGCCTGACCAAAACATTCATTTGAAGTATAATTATTCGATTACATGTATATATTTGTTATATCAGAGTCTGTAATATTACGTTATGATGAATTGCAAGAGAAAGTATCACTCACCTTGTTTCGTCATGTGACTTTCTTGCTTGAACGTTGCTCATCCCATTCACCATGAGAAGTACAAAGCAGAGAAGAATTGCGATCTTGCGGTCCATGGTGATGCTTCTTGTTTCAGGATAGTTCTGATGTGCAATCAATGCTGTTTGCTTCGATATATACTCTTGATAAAGACAGCCCAACGATTTGATGACTTCCCTTCAGACGAAACAACAAGCTTGTTATTTTCCGCATAGACGCAACAGCAGGACGATTTAATGAATTCTCCATCAACGATCTCCTCGTTTGACTTCTTCCAGCAGTAAGTAGTTGCACGTTCTATGGCATTGAATGGATTGCACGTTGTCTGGCATCGAGTGTAAGTGTAATGCACGCTCTGTAGCATTAATTGGATTGCATATATACTCTTACGATATATATTCTCTGATATTGAGTGGATTGCACGTTCTCTGGTATTGAGTGGATTGCACGTTCTCTGGTATTGAGTGGATTGCACGTTTTATGGTATTGAGTGAATTGCACGTTCTCTGGTATTGAGTGAATTGCACGTTCTCTGGTATTGTGTGGATTGTACGTTCTCTGGTATTGAGTGGATTGCACGTTCTCTGGTATTGAATGGATTGCACGTTCTCTGGTATTGCGTGGATTGCACGTTCTCTGCTATTGGGTGGATTGCACGTTCTATGGTATTGTGTGGATTGCACGTTCTCTGGCATTGAGTGGATTGCACGTTCTCTGGTATTGTGTGGATTGCACGTTCTCTGGTATTGAGTGCATTGCACGTTCTCTGGTATTGTGTGGATTGCACGTTCTCTGGTATTGAGTGCATTGCACGTTCTTTGGTATTAAATGCATTGCACGTTCTATGGCATTGAGTGGATTGTACGTTCTCTGGTATTGAGTGGATTGCACGTTCTCTGGCATTAAATGGAATGCATGTGTGCTAGCATGGCTAGTTTAATGATCTTTCCTAAATTCGAATTGGTGGTTATGAAAACAATTATAGTGATTTATAAAAAGAGTAGTGTAAGATATCTCGACCCATTAATGTTTTATATGATGTCTATTATAAATCATAAATTGCATCACAACCAAATTACGTCACAATGGTAGTTTGTGTTACAATATCCATACCCGACCGCGTGTTAGAACGTGCTTTCTTTTTGATTCAGTCACCGTACAGACTGCAGCACAGTAATTTGTCCGATACCGTATTTTTCCGTTCCGGTTTTAAAGCCAAAGTTTGGTGAGTGTAATGTTTACTATTTTCATACGTATGCCCGTCAATTATTGATTTTGGTCCCTTTATTTTCAATTTACAGAAAACCGTTCTCCGTCAGTATAACCTCGTATCGCCCCTACACCCGACCGTTCCGTATCTGCAACCGTTTGAACCCTGATCGCAAATTATAATTTGCGGATACAAAATGTATGTTCAAACCAAAGCAACCCGTTACTTCACCCGCGAAGGTAACAAGTAGGTTATGTTGTATATTAATTTTGTTGTATATTAGTGGGGAATATATACATGGTGGAAGATTATTGGGATTTTAGGTAATCTGTGTGGTGTGAGGTGGAGGGTGGAATCCGGTTTACCAACTCAGTTGCAACATTTGAAAAATGATCATTAAAATGGTTAGCTATGTGTGTTGGGTTGCTGGTAGATAAGCTATTGATTTTAAATGATTTCGAAATTTGTGGTTTAGATTTCCCGAGTAGGTTATTTTATGGACCTCCATGTAACCGACCACAGAGACTTGTGCGCGAGCATTTATATTTCACTGGGTCGCTCGGTATGGTGTACCAACCCAGATCTCTTTAGATAGAGGAGCACAATTCACCTCGCAACTTTGGGCAACAGTTACCCAGTTGATGGGTATCAAACAAAACTGCACAACAGCATTTCACGCTCAAGCAAATGGTTTGGTTGGTTCTGTTAGGAATACGAACCATGCCAAAGGATGATCTCAAAACGACTAGTGCAGAATTGTTGTATGGAACCACAGTTACGTTTAAAGTGCAGTGAAAAAAACTTTACAGTAGATATTCCGGGGAAACATCAAAATGTATCCATTGACATGCCGTTGTTGACCGTACACAACCTGTCACAGTCGCTAAACCGAAAAAAGAGGACGGCCTTCAAAAAATTATAAATCCGCTTCTGGGGGGAGTAATGTAGCGACCTGGCTACCTCACGGTCTATGAACCAAAGCGGGCTTTGCCTTTTTGTTGTGTTTTAACCACGTTGTGTTTAATCCATTATTTCGTTGTTTTTTTACTGTTTGAACAAATACAAGTAACATCTCTACAATAAGGGAATATATACATGGAGGAAGATGATTGGGTTCTCAGGTAATCTATGTGGTGTGAGGTGAATGGTGGAATCCGGTTTATCAACTTAGGTGCAACATTTGTAGTTTAGCAATGTGTATTGGGTTGTTGGTAGATAATCCATTGATTTCAAATGACTTCGAAATTTGTGGTTTATATTTCCCGAGTAGTTCATTTATGGACTTTTATGTAATGACATTTTTGAAGTTTGGGTTTTGTGATGGTACAATTTACTTGATTGCATTTCAATGGACGAGACTGTACGTTAGGTTAGCCACCACTTACAAGAAAGAAAAACAATACCTAGGGAAATGACCTAAATATGAATATTTGTTACTGAAATCATTCAGATGTGGTAGACTGGTAAAGGGTTAAAGGTACATACCATAAAACATTAAAATTGTCTCCATATCATGATTATGAAAGGCATGCCTTGTCGCCCCGACATCTCCAACAAGGAGTCGTAAAATCAGAAATAAACTTTAAAAATAATTAGATAACGTGAACCAGGTATGTAAAACAGATCTCACCGATTGTTCAGGTAACACGTTAATTTTCTGAAACCAATCACCTATACAGGTATCAAATTGTACTTTAAAAAGAACTATACATTTTAAAGGTGATTGGCGAGAGTTTAATTCTTTAGTCTGAATGCTTTGGGGGCACGGGTTAGGAGCTTTTCGGATCAATGTGGGTAATTCGGGTTTAGCAAACCAACACAAGGCCAGTTGAAAACTTGAATGTAAATTATGCTGGTTGTGAGAACCTGCCTTCGCCCAGAATTGCTACATTGGGGAAAGCGCTGGAAGTTTCCGGCGCTATTGTCAAGTTTAAATGCGCACAACACTCTCGGTTTTCTATAAACGAAATAAATACAATCAATATGGCAGCAGGAATATTAACGATCCGTGTTACGGTGCCACGCAATGAAGTTGACGCGCTATCTCCAATTCCTTTATTACTTGTTTTAGCGGTAACTAAAAAAACATAAATGCATGTAAGACTCATAAAAAAGAATAATGAAACAACTATTACAAAATAATATCTTAACAATTGCGCGTCCGTTACTTCGAGGAAGGTTGAAAGTTTACTCCTATAATATTAAATAAAAACACTATTAATAACGTGAACGAAAAACCAACCAAAACGTATCAAAACACATACCTTAAGTATTATTCAACAAAAGAACTGCTGCTTCCACGCAGCCGAAATTGAAAAGGACTTTGAAATTAAAAAACGTGAAATCACCAAGGACAAATCATAGAAATAACATGTAATCAAAATCAATGAACCGAACACTTTTTTTCTTCTCGGTGTTTAACAAGCGGTTTTCTATAAACGAAATAAATACAATCAATATGGCGGCAGGAATATTAACGATCAGTAAAAGTGACAAAATAGCTGCTTACGACCTGAATATCTCTGAAGGTATGTTGAATCAGTACATTAATTCAATCAGCTTCATTAACAATACTTTCTGTTGACGCCAACAATCCTTTTTGTGTACATTATATAACCCGGTTATTTAAAATATTTATTGCGCCACCTATCGGCATACTTTCCGTTCTTTGTTTCGTTTCTCATGCTCGTTAAGTGAGCTAGTTGTGACTTCCATATAACATTAATTTGTATTACTGATTTGTTTATGTATTAGTGACCATCAATAACTAAATTTAATCTCCTGATATTGTTGTTGGAACTATTGCTGGGACGTTTGAATTGAGCATTAAATAAGAATGATCACTCATTCGTCACGACCCAAACATCGCGCAGACTGTTGAGGGATTTAGCTTCAACATTATTAAATTTATGGTATAAACAAAATGGACAGCGATCCTTTGATGATCAAACAAAAGTGCCACAGAACTGATTGATGAACTAATTGGTGGACAGTTAAAGTGCGCCCCACCTGAGATTTTTGTGCGGCCCGCTAGTCATTTTTACTCCAAGTACTATTTTAAACTTTAAATCTTGGCCTAATTAAAATGTATCAGTCAGCTTTAAGGGACGCAGTAAAAATTAAAACTTCAGAAAGAAACCGACTGACGACAAACACTTATCTCACTGACTTTGTATTGCAGAAATAAGTTTCTTTTTATATGTGTGTTATTTGTTCCTTTTTTTCAAAGATGAAATTACTGGCTTTTAATTGACGGCGAAACGAACAGTCGTTAAAACACGTCATTAAAACAAAAGGATATAAAGTAATATATATAGCGGACGCGTCCGCCAAACCTAGGCAAAAGAACAATATTAAAGGGGAACTGAAGTCGATTTTAAGAATAGCTTAATAAATGGAAAAAAATACGCTGATTTCAAAAATCAAATTAGTTTCTTCCAATATTTTTTTGTTAAAGAGTTATGAGCAAATATGCATTTCATTTTATGTTAGGGGATTTCCCGTATTACGTCATTGACGTTGTTGAGATTTCGTGCCTGTATGCATTGTACACGATCATGTGCCAGTTAAGAGGTGAATTAGTAACAGAAGCGCCTGCAGGAGCGTTGTATTTTCGTTTTTTTATGGAGACTTAGTATAACACTTGTCATATAGCCTTATTGAACCAATGTACATGGTGACAGCTTACTTTAAGCGCGGTCATTAAGGCCTGCACGGTCCTGGACCTAAGCTGAATGCTGAGGTATACATGTCTCGTATTTAAATGACTTTAGAATAATAAGTCTTAGAAATTTATATCATAAAACATAGAAGTGAAGACAGAACAAGAAAACTAGAACAGGAGGCAGTAAACTGTAACTGCCAGCAATTTATAGAAATAAACCAGCCATCAATCAAAGATCAGACTATGCGGTGGGATCAGCCTATTTCTTTCATGATTGTTGCTTTTCAATATATAGCCATAATCTGCAACGTAGACTAGCAATGTTATTATCAACCCCTAGGCTACAAACTGAGAGTGTGAGAGATTTGGTATACACTATGCATAGAAGTTTTAACAATTTTCTTTTGTTTACTTCATTTCTAGAGTAAATTTAAGTTAATGCATTTGTGCACAAAATAACACCAGACTGGACTTGCATTACTAAAAGCCCTTATTTTTCAATTATCTGCTTGGATAAAGAAGTTCTTGAAGTTGCACTTGATGTACTGGGTTGATCACTATGTGTCTTCCTTCCTTCTCAGTGGCTTAACTTTATGCATTTTACAATATCTAATAAAAAGAACTAAATTGGAAAAGTGGTATATTCTTATTAACTTATTTGGGTAGTTAAGTAGAGATCTATTATATATATTCTTTACTTACGTATCTGAGTGCTTGCTGTGTACTTATTGTCGGACTACACATCGGCTACTGTGGATTAACTGGTTTATGCAATAAGTGGTAATCTCAACCAGTATGCTAATGCTCAGTTTCAATAACAGCAGACATTAAATGCACCACATACACAACAGCAAAACATTATACAAACAGCCAAGGTAAACCATGAAAGAAATAGGCTTTTCCCACCGCATAGTCTAGCCTTTGCTTGATGGCTGGTTTATTTCTATAAATTGCTGGCAGTTACAGTTTTTAATGCATTCTGTTCTGGTTTTCTTGTTCTGTCTTTACTTTTATGATTTATGATATAAATTGCTAAGACTTATTATTCTAAAGTCATTTAAATACGAGACCTGTATACCTCAGCTTTCAGCTTAGGTCAAGGACCGTGCAGGCCTTAATGACCGCGCTTAAAGTAAGCCTGTCACTATGTACATTGGTTCAGTAAGGCTATATGACAAGTGTTATGCTAAGTCTTCATTAAAAAAACGAAAATACAACGCTCCTGCAGGCACTTCTGTTACTAATTCACCTCTAAACTGGCACATGATTGTATACAATGCATATAGGCAAGAAATCTCAACAACGTCAATGACGTAATACGGGAAATCCCCTAACATAAAATGAAATGCATATTTGCTCATAACTCTTTAACAAAAAAATATTGGAAGAAATTGATTTGATTTTTGAAATCAGCGTATTTTTTTCCATTTATTAAGATATTCTTAAAATCGAATTCAGTTCCCCTTATTAAGCGATCCAAATTGAATTAAGACCAAACGATATAAAGACCATTGTTTCTATTCGCGAACCGTTTTCTAAAGATCGCGAATTACAAAATTTAACAAAATCGCAAAAATATAAATTACCGGTACTGATTTCGCGCATTTTTAATAATAAATCCTCATACACGTTTAATGTAACATCGTTTGCCTTCAATCATAACATTATTTATTTACCTTGGCTTTACTTGCATTATTGGCGTATAATAAGCATTGCTATCATAATGCAATAATCGCCATTATGCGTTAATATACCTCGACTCCCTTTATTTATGATTGGCGAGATGCGACACACCCCCTTTTGAATTTACGTTTGTTGCAATTTATCATTACTGTACTACTAAATAACGGTACTGTCTGTTTTATGAAATAAATATCTTTCTGGTCGTTGAAGGCAATTTATCATAACCAAAATTTTTTTCGCGCGCTCCTTATCCGCGCATTTCGCAAATCATTTCAAACCCATTAATTTGGACCCTGCCATTTTTATTGAAATTTAATAGGGTCTGCGGCCCATTTAATTATTTTAAGTGACAATGCGGTCCATTACAATAAAAAATTGGACATTCCTGCTTTAGACTGTACAAAACCATATTATATTTGTTAAAGCACATTTTTTTGGAAGGGAGGGGGGGGGGCGAAAAATGTGCACTTGGGAAATTTGACCTCAAAAAGTTATTTTAAAGTTGGCAAACCTAATTTTTAAAGTGCTTGAAGATTTAAGCTTCTTCTAACTATTAAAAAAGATTGCATCTCAAAACTGTCTTGCATACATGAGCTACCCCCTCTAGCGTCGGGGTGGTGGAAATACTTTTAAAACCTGATTTTGACTATTTTATAATGACCTAAGGTTAAATTGGATGTGGAATTCAGCTTCCTTATACCTTTAAATACCTTAAAACAAATTTTCAGCTTTCCACTTTGTTTACTTGTCAGCAATTAAAAGTTGTAAGTAGACGTGCTCACCAACAAAAAGCCCTCGTGTGGCCTCAAATTTTGTCCTAAGCATTTTTTTAGGTGTTGGTACATTGTCTGAAAATCTGAGATGTACGATGATGTACTATTCCTCTTTTTTGCTCAATTATAATGGAATGAACCATACGTTAATTGCATTTGGGTGCTCAAACTATTTGGAGGATGCTAACCTAATTGAGAAATTGTACCGACGTTTACCAAAAGTTTACAAGTTGGGATTCTAAGAGATTGTAGAATAAAGGTAAGCGAAGGACAATTTTCCTGTTTTTTTAGATAATGCACCACGTTGATATTGCTGCGAAACACTTCATTGGGACAAATTGTATTTGAAAGAGATGTAATTTCACACTCCACCCAGCAATATAAGGAAGAATAATCGTAGTTGTGAAACGAATGGTTGGATTGAACACTAGCGGGATTATTAATATGCAATCGTCCAGGAACCTTCAACAAAACACAAAATACCCAAGCACTGGTTCATGTCTACTATGTGAAAAACCACATCATTTGTATGAGTGTGAGCAGTTCATGCAATGTACACCACACCAAAGATTTGATATTGTGAAAGAGGTTGGCGCATGTTTTAATTGCCTGCTCAAAGGACACACTGCTGGTGCTTGCTTCAATAGAAGATGTCAAAGTTGTGGATGTAAGCATCATTCGCTGCTGCATTTCCAAAGATCTCACACACAACCATCATGGGAACCTAATTTATCTAGTAATCAAGTATTGACTGGTGCTAGCAACGCAAAGTAGATATTACAAAGCGGACTCGATTTCGTGTGTTACCAGTTGAAGTTTGGTCTGCTGATAGAAACTGCTCTGTACTAACTAATGCACTGGATAGTGGTGCCTCCCATACTACGTGTAAGACAAGCCTATTGAACAAACTGATGCCAACAATTTCACCACATGAAAGAATAGAAACCCAGTTTACAAACAATTTCACAAATTACCCAGCAACAATAGTAAACCGTTAAATACTGTACTACCAAGCAAAATTTCGTACGCCACGTTTGTTGGCTGCATTACTCGAATACGAGACAATGGTATAACTGGCGTAATAATGGCCTATCCATAGAAATCACAATGTTAATGGAAATCACAAGTTAGCACTACAGTTTTGTCCGTAACAAGTGCACATTTTCAAATTTCTGATTGAAGCTCTTCGTTATTGTCCAACAGCTCAGCTAAAGCAATATCTGCAGGTTCAAATACGGTTAGACTACTTACATGGCATAAATAACTATTATCATGCCATACAAATTGGACACATATACTGGCCGGGTTGATCGTGTATCCCAGGTTTGCAAATCACAAATATAAGGCTAGAAAAAACTTGCCAAGATTAAATTAGACCATGCAGGATAGATTAGGTCACTTATATTCGCAAGTAGAAGCAATGGTCGTTATAACCTTTAACTGTTTATTTGCAATATTCTTTAATATGTGTGGGGAGGCGTAGCACTCTAAGTGTGGACTGTGTTGTAAAATACTTCAAATGTGCCGTATTAGATTGTACTTTAGTATTACTTATTGTATAATACTTCAAATGTGCGGTATTAGATTGTACTTTAGTATTACTTATTGTATAATACTTCAAATGTGCGGTATTACCACCCGATTCGTTACGGATTAGCCCATAGTATGGGACATGGTTTGGTATGATTAGCGCATAGTATGCAGCCATGGTCGTATTTTCATACCACATGGTACGGCGATTAAGCATATTATGGTTGATCGCCATATTTTGTAAAATCATCGCAATGGTTACGCATGACTTATTTTCAGATTAAACAGTGTGTTGTAGCGTACGTTGGTGTAGCCTGAAAAGCTTAGCTAGAATTCCATTTTAGCATGTTCAATTGGGCAGTTACCGTTATTTTAGTGTGGTACATATTAAACTACCAAAACTACAGGTATTAGTAAATGTTAAGCGACCATTTAAGGTTGCCGGCTAATACTGTGGCCGAAGATGTCTGTGACAACATCGTGGAAGTCGTTTGCTGCTACTAGGTAAGATTGTGTGCTGACATTATAGCATCACTAGGCTAGTTTTGTGTAGACACTGAACTGAGTGTTGTACGGCAATATTGGGTAAGTTTGTACGGCAACACTAGGTAATGTTATGTGGCAATACTGAGTGAGGTTGTATCCTAATCTGTCTGATGTTTCCGGCAATACTGGGAAAGATTGTGTGCCAATAGTGGGTAAGGTTGTGCGGCAATACTGGGTGATGTTGCACGGCAATACTTGGTGATGGTATACGGCAATACTGGCTGAGGTTGTACGGTAATACTGGGTAAGGTTGCATGGCAATACTGGGTGATGTTGCACCACACGGCAATAGTGGGTAAAGTTGTGCG
>CH000565.1:15631-30651 GCA_000149265.1 Ciona savignyi | reverse complement strand
CCGTGTACTAATTCATTGTCCAAGGCTTCCGTGTAGTAATTTATTAGAAAAAGGGGCTCCTGTGTAAAAATTCATTGTCCCGGGGCTACCATGTAGTAATTTATTGTCCCGGGGCTACCGTGTAGTAATTCATTGTCCTGGGGCTACCGTGTAGTAATTCATTGTCCTGGGGCTACCGTGTATTAATTCATTGTCCAGGGACTACCGTGTAGTAATTCATTGTCCCGGGGCTACCATGTAGTAATTTATTGTCCCGGGGCTACCGTGTAAAAATTCATTGTACCGGGGCTACCGTGTAGTAATTCATTGTCCTGGGACTACCGTGTAGTAATTCATTGTCACGGGGCTACCGTGTAGTAATTCATTGTCCCGGGACTACCGTGTAGAAATTCATTGTCCCGGGGCTACCGTGTAGTAATTCATTGTCTCGGGGCTACCGTGTAGGAAATTCATTGTCCCCGGGGCTACCGTGTAGAAATTCATTAACCCCGGGGCTACCGTGTAGAAATTCATTGTCCCGGGGCTACCCGTGTAGTAATTCATTGTGCCCGGGGCTACCGTGTAGTAATTCATTGTCCCCGGGGCTACCGTGTAGAAATTCATTAACCCCGGGGCTACCGTGTAGAAATTCATTGTCCCGGGGCTACCGTGTAGTAATTCATTGTCCCGGGGCTACCGTGTAGTAATTCATTGTCACGGGGCTACCGTGTAGTAATTCATTGTCCCGGGGCTACCGTGTAGTAATTCATTGTCCCGGGGCTACCGTGTAGTAATTCATTGTCCCGGGGCTACCGTGTAGAAATTCATTGTCGCGGGGCTACCGTGTAGAAATTCATTGTCCCGGGTCTACCGTGTAGAAATTCATTGTCGCGGGGCTACCGTTCAGTAATTCATTGTCCCGGGGCTACCGTGTAGAAATTCATTGTCGCGGGGCTACCGTGTAGAAATTCATTGTCACGGGGCTACCGTGTAGTAATTCATTGTCCCGGGGCTACCGTGTAGAAATTCATTGTCGCGGGGCTACCGTGTAGAAATTCATTGTCCCGGGGCTACCGTGTAGTAATTCATTGTCACGGGGCTACCGTGTAGAAATTCATTGTCGCGGGGCTACCGTGTAGAAATTCATTGTTGCGGGGCTACCATGTAGATATTCATTGTTCCGGGGCTACCGTGTAGAAATTCATTGTCCCGGGTCTACCGTGTAGAAATTCATTGTCCCAGGGCTACCGTGTAGTAATTCATTGTCACGGGGATACCGTGTAGTAATTTATTGTCCTGGGGATACCGTGTAGAAATTCATTGTCCCGGGGATACCGTGTAGAAATTCATTGTCCCGGGGCTACCGTGTAGAAATTCATTGTCCCCGGGGCTACCGTGTAGTAATTCATTGTCACGGGCATACTGTGTAGAAATTCATTGTCCCGGGGCTACCGTGTAGAAATTCATTGTCACGGGGCTACCGTGTAGAAATTCATTGTCTACGGGTCTACCGTGTAGAAATTCATTGTCCCAGGGCTACCGTGTAGTAATTCATTGTCACGGGGATACCGTGTAGTAATTTATTGTCCTGGGGATACCGTGTAGAAATTCATTGTCCCGGGGCTACCGTGTAGAAATTCATTGTCCCGGGGCTACCGTGTAGTAATTCATTGTCACGGGGATACTGTGTAGAAATTCATTGTCCCGGGGCTACCGTGTAGTAATTCATTGTCCCAGGGCTACCGTGTAGTAATTCATTGATCCGGGGCTACCGTGTAGTAATTCATTGTCCCGGGGCTACCATGTAGTAATTTATTGTCACGCGGCTACCATGTAGTAATTCATTGTCCCGGGGCTAGCGTGTAGAAATTCATTGTCCCGGGGCTACCGTGTAGTAATTCATTGTCACGGGGATACTGTGTAGAAATTCATTGTACCGGGGCTACCATGTAGTAACTTATTGTCACGGGGCTACCGTGTAGTAATTCATTGATCCGGGGCTACCGTGTAGTAATTCATTGTCCCGGGGCTACCATGTAGTAATTTATTGTCACGGGGCTACCATGTAGTAATTCATTGTCCCGGGGCTACCGTGTAGAAATTCATTGTCCCAGGGCTACCATGTAGGAATTCATTGTACCGGGGCTACCGTGTAGTAATTCATTGTCCCGGGGCTACCGTGTAGTAAATCATTGTCCTGGGGCTACCGTGTAGTAATTCATTGTCCAGGGACTACCGTGTAGTAATTCATTGTTCCGGGGCTACCGTGTAGTAATTCATTGTCCCGGGGCTACCGTGTAGTAATTCATTGTCACGGGGCTACCGTGTAGTAATTCATTGTCCAAGGGCTACCGTGTAGTAATTCATTGTCCCGGGGCTACTGTGTAAAAATTCATTGTCCCGGGGCTACCATGTAGTAATTTATTGTCCCGGGGCTACCGTGTAGTAATTCATTGTCCTGGGGCTACCGTGTAGTAATTCATTGTCCTGGGGCTACCGTGTAGTAATTCATTGTCCAGGGACTACCGTGTAGTAATTCATTGTCCCGGGGCTACCATGTAGTAATTTATTGTCCACGGGGCTACCGTGTAAAAATTCATTGTACCGGGGCTACCGTGTAGTAATTCATTGTCCTGGGACTACCGTGTAGTAATTCATTGTCACGGTGCTACCGTGTAGTAATTCATTGTCCCGGGACTACCGTGTAGTAATTCATTGTCACGGTGCTACCGTGTAGTAATTCATTGTCACGGGGCTACCGTGTAGAAATTCATTGTCCCGGGGCTACCGTGTAGAAATTTATTGTCCCGGGGCTACCGTGTAGAAATTCATTGTCCCGGGGCTACCATGTAGAAATTCATTGTCCCGGGGCTACCGTGTAGAAATTCATTGTCCCGGGGCTACCATGTAGTAATTCATTGTCCCGGGGCTACCGTGTAGAAATTCATTGTCCCGGGGATACCGTGTAGTAATTCATTGTCCCGGGGCTACCGTGAAATAATTCATTGTCCCGGGGCTACCCTGTAGTAATTCATTGTCCCGGGGCTACCGTGTAGAAATTCATTGTCCTGGTGCTACCGTGTAGAAATTCATTGTCCTGGTGCTACCGTGTAGAAATTCATTGTCCTGGTGCTACCATGTAGTAATACATTGTCCCGGGCCAACCGTGTAGAAATTGATTGTCCCGGGGCTACCGTGTAGAAATTTATTGTCCTGGTGCTACCGTGTAGAAATTCATTGTCCTGGTGCTACCGTGTAGAAATTCATTGTCCTGGTGCTACCGTGTAGTAATTCATTGTCCCGGGCCAACCGTGTAGAAATTCATTGTCCCGGGGCTACCGTGTAGAAATTCATTGTCATGGTGCTACCGTGTAGAAATTCATTGTCCTGGGGCAACCTATAAAAATTCATTGTTCCGGGGTTACCATGTAGTAATTCATTGTCCCGGGGCTATCGTGTATTAATTCATTGTCCCGGGGATACCGTGTATTAATTCATTGTCCCGGGGCTATCGTGTAGAAATTCATTGTCCCGGGGCTATCGTGTAGAAATTCATTGTCCCGGGGCTACCGTGTAGTAATTCATTGTCACGGGGCTACCGTGTAGAAATTCATTGTCCCGGGGCAACCGTGTAGAAATTCATTGTCCCGGGGCTACCGTGTAGAAATTGATTGTCCCGGGGCTACCGTGTAGTAATTCATTGTCCCGAGGCTACCGTGTAGAAATTTATTGTCCCCGGGGCTACCGTGTAGTAATTCATTGTCCCGGGGCTACCGTGTAGTAATTCATTGTCCCGGGGCTACCGTGTAGTAATTCATTGTCCCGGGGCTACCGTGTAGAAATTCATTGTCCCGGGGATACCGTGTAGTAATTCATTGTCCCGGGGCTACAGTGTAGTAATTCATTGTCCGGGGCTACCATGTAGTAATTCATTATACCGTGGCTACCGTGTAATAATTCGTTGTCCCGGGGCTACCGTGTAGAAATTTATTGTCCCGGGGCTAACGTGTAGAAATTGATTGTCCCGGGGCTACCGTGTAGAAATTGATTGTCCCGGGGCTACCGTGTAGTAATTCATTGTCCCGGGGCTACCGTATAGAAATTCATTGTCCCGAGGCTACCGTGTAGAAATTTATTGTCCCCGGGGCTACCGTGTAGTAATTCATTGTCCCGGGGCTACCGTGTAGTAATTCATTGTCCCGGGGCTACCGTGTAGTAATTCATTGTCCCGGGGCTACCGTGTAGAAATTCATCATCCCGGGGATACCGTGTAGTAATTCATTGTCCCGGGGCTACAGTGTAGTAATTCATTGTCCGGGGCTACCGTGTAGAAATTCATTGTCCTGGGGCTACCGTGTAGAAATTCATTGTCACGGGGCTACCGTGTAGTAATTCATTGTCCCGGGGCTACCGTGTAGTAATTCATTGTCCTGGGGCTACCGTGTAGTAATTTATTGTCCCGGGGCTACCGTGTAGAAATTGATTGTCCCGGGGCTACCGTGTAGAAATTGATTGTCCCGGGGCTACCTGGTAGAAATTGATTGTCCCGGCGAGCTACCAGTGTAGAAATTGATTGTCCCGGGGCTACCGTGTAGAAATTGATTGTCCCGGGGCTACAGTGTAGTAATTCATTGTCCCGGGGCTACCGTGTAGAAATTGATTGTCCCGGGGCTACCGTGTAGTAATTCATTATACCGTGGCTACCGTGTAATAATTCGTTGTCCCGGGGCTACCGTGTAGAAATTTATTGTCCCGGGGCTACCGTGTAGAAATTCATTGTCCCGGGGCTACCATGTAGTAATTCATTATACCGTGGTTACCGTGTAATAATTTGTTGTCCCGGGGCTACCGTGTAGAAATTTATTGTCCCGGGGCTACCGTGTAGAAATTGATTGTCCCGGGGCTACCGTGTAGAAATTCATTGTCCCGGGGCTACCGTGTAGTAATTCATTGTCCCGGGGCTACCGTGTAGAAATTCATTGTCCCGAGGCTACCGTGTAAAAATTTATTGTCCCCGGGGCTACCGTGTAGTAATTCATTGTCTCGGGGCTACCGTGTAGTAATTCATTGTCCCGGGGCTACCGTGTAGTAATTCATTGTCCCGGGGCTACCGTGTAGAAATTCATTGTCCCGGGGATACCGTGTAGTAATTCATTGTCCCGGGGCTACCGTGAAATAATTCATTGTCCCGGGGCTACCCTGTAGTAATTCATTGTCCCGGGGCAACCGTGTAGAAATTCATTGTCCCGGGGCAACCGTGTAGAAATTCATTGTCCCGGGGCTACCGTGTAGAAATTCATTGTCCCGGGGCTACCGTGTAGAAATTCATTGTCCCGGGGCTACCGTGTAGAAATTCATTGTCCCGGGGCAACCGTGTAGAAATTCATTGTCCCGGGGCAACCGTGTAGAAATTCATTGTCCCGGGGCTACCGTGTAGAAATTCATTGTCCCGGGGCTACCGTGTAGTAATTCATTGTCCCGGGGCAACCGTGTAGTAATTCATTGTCCCAGGGCTACCCTGTAGTAATTCATTGTCCCGGGGCTACCGTGTAGAAATTCATTGTCCGGGGCTACCGTGTAGATATTCATTGTCCCGGGGCTACCGTGTAGTAATTCATTGTCCCGGGGCTACCATGTAGTAATTCATTGTCCCGGAGCTACCGTGTAGTAATTCATTGTCCCGGGGCTACCGTGTAGAAATTCATTGTCCCGGGGCTACCGTGTAGTAATTCATTGTCCCGGGGCTACCGTGTGGTAATTCATTGTCCCGGGGCTACCGTGTAGTAATTCATTGTCCCGGAGCTACCGTGTAGAAATTCATTGTCCCGGGGCTACCGTTCAGTAATTCATTGTCCCGGGGATACCGTGTAGTAATTCTTTGTCCCGGGGCTACCGTGTGGTAATTCATTGTCCCGGGGCTACCGTGTAGTAATTCATTGTCCCGGAGCTACCGTGTAGAAATTCATTGTCCCGGGTCTACCGTTCAGTAATTCATTGTCCCGGGGATACCGTGTAGTAATTCATTGTCCTGGGACTACCGTGTAGTAATTTATTGACCCGGGGCTACCATGTAGTAATTCATTGTCCCGGAGCTACCGTGTAGTAATTCATTGTCCCGGGGCTACCGTGTAGAAATTCATTGTCCCGGGGCTACCGTGTAGTAGTTCATTGTCCCGGGGCTACCGTGTAGAAATTCATTGTCCCGGGGCTACCGTGTAGTAATTCATTGTCCCGGAGCTACCGTGTAGAAATTCATTGTCCCGGGGCTACCGTTCAGTAATTCATTGGTCCCGGGGATACCGTGTAGTAATTCATTGTCCCGGGGCTACCATGTAGTAATTCATTGTCCCGGAGCTACCGTGTAGTAATTCATTGTCCCGGGGCTACCGTGTAGAAATTCATTGTCCCGGGGCTACCGTGTAGTAATTCATTGTCCCGGGGCTACCGTGTGGTAATTCATTGTCCCGGGGCTACCGTGTAGTAATTCATTGTCCCGGAGCTACCGTGTAGAAATTCATTGTCCCGGGGCTACCGTTCAGTAATTCATTGTCCCGGGGATACCGTGTAGTAATTCTTTGTCCCGGGGCTACCGTGTAGAAATTCATTGTTCCGGTGCTACCGTGTAGAAATTCATTGTCCCTGGGCTGCCGTGAAGAATTTCATTGTCCCGGGGTTACCGTGTAGAAATTCATTGTTCCGGTGCTACCGTGTAGAAATTCATTGTCCCGGGGCTACAGTGTAGAAATTTATTGTTGGCTACCGTGTAGAAATTCATTGTCCCGGGGCTACAGTGTAGAAATTTATTGTTGGCTACCGTGTAGAAATTCATTGTCCCGGGGCTACAGTGTTGAAATTTTTTGTTGGCTACCATGTAGAAATTCATTGTCCCGGGGCTACAGTGTAGAAATTTATTGTTGGCTACCGTGTAGAAATTCATTGTCCCGGGGCTACAGTGTAGAAATTTATTGTTGGCTACCGTGTAGAAATTCATTGTCCCGGGGCTACAGTGTTGAAATTTTTTGTTGGCTACCATGTAGAAATTCATTGTCCTGGGGCTACCGTGTAGAAATTCATTGTCGCGGGGCTACCGTGTAGAAACAGTGTAACGGTAGCCTAGCTGCAGCATATATTTATTGCCACAAACCGTAGTTGTAGAATATCCGACCAGATATGACTGGAAAGGATGCCAAGTCGCAATTATTTAAATGTTTATTTTATAGGATTACTCAAATATATGTTTAAGGCTAAAAATGGCAACAAATTTTTGCTGTGTACCTTTATGCAAAGGAACTGGGGGTCATCGATTTCCCAGCAATGAAACCTTAAAACAAAGTTGAATATCAGCTATTAAAAGGGTGAGGACTATTCGTGGTGGAAAAACGTACAACCAGGCCAATATTCAACTGTGTGATATGCTCATTTCAAAGAGGAGGACTACCTTTCTTGTAATAAATATGGTAAGTAATGCACATTCTTGTCCTGACATTAAATGACTTTTTCAAAAGTTGTTCGTTTTATTAATGCCAGAATTTTAATCTCAGGTTGAAAGCCACTTGTGAAGCGATTGCGAAACAACAGTGTACCAAGTGTTTGCTTGGTCCAAGAAAAATATAGTAACAGACAGAGAGGCTAAATTATCGTAGTGAAGTACTTCAGGGCCAATTACTTTTTAATGATATCAAACTGGGGGCAAAAGCAGTTGTTGGATGCGAAATAGACTGCAAAGCACACCCTGGTATTCCTGGTCCCAAAATAACAGATTCCAGCACACAAACTGAACAAACTGGTTCTAGTAGCACATTCAGCATCACAAGTTTCAAGCAGGATAATGAAGGAATTAATTTTTTACCGTTTTGCCAAATTTTACGGCTTTTAATGCAGTGCTTTATAGTTTGGGAGAAGGATCAAACCATCTCACATATTTATATCCCCTGGCACCAAATAACTTAAGCCCCACTAATTTGTTTTTTTGTAGTTCTTATAAAAATTCGACAAGGCAAAACAAATTTTGAATTCTATATTCCCCTTGGTTTTCCCATTATTGGTTACAAAAAAAGAGATTGGCTACAAAAAAAGATTTGCGGTTCGGCGAAATAGACTTGTCGATTGGCTGCAAAAAGATTTGCTGATAGGCAAAAGAGTTTTGCCGATTTGAAAACATTTTTGTTGATTTGAAAATATTTTTGTCGATTATGAAATAGTTTTGTGGACTGAAATAAAATTTCAGGTTTGCCCTTATGGGCCACCGTAATATGGTTTCCAATGATAAAATGTTTGTAGTTTTTGAGTGCAAGTTTGCCTTGTTGTGATATATTTGTTTGCTTTAAAGTCATTAACAGCAAAAAGAACCATAGCCACATGCTTACAATGGACAGAAGGACCCATTCCTGCAGCACACTCACACTGACTCTCTCTAACAACTATCACAGTCGTCTATAAAAATATCGATTTTGTATATAACGCCCTTTCTCATCTCGGCATGACGTCGTGCCTGGATAAACGTCCCATGATGCTGGGAAACCTCAGCAATGCGAATTGACTGAATGAATCTGTCCTTGTACAATGACTCTCTTTTCTAATACAGACGTCCCATATTGTGACAAAAAATCATCAATGGCCTTTATACTTAAAGCAGGCATCTATAAATCAATAGCAGTCACATTTATTTTACATTTTGAATACGGTATAAAATATAAACAATGCAATGATAATAACAAAAAGCATATATATCGGTACCGATGAAACCAAACAGTTCACAATCAAGTATCGGATAACATTAACCAAAACACAAACTTTTATAAGTGTGCATATCTATTAAGAAGAATGATGTAACATTAACACATAACAAATCAATTTTATTTTTGGTTTTCGCTGCAGAGTTAACCACTAATGATTTAAAAACACAAAACATATAGCAAAACAAATATATTGTACCTTATTTAAATACAAACCTTTGTATTCGAATTTACATCTTTATATTTCAACTGTGATGGTGTTGTCAGGTGAAAACTAAAAGGAGGGAAAGGGGGAAGGCGGGAAGGAGGAAAACTGCACATTAAAATAAAGATTAGCGCTTAAAAATTAGTTTTAAACATGGGGTTAGAGTTAGGGTTAGTTCTGGGTTTGATATTAGTGTTGGTGTTGTCCTGTTGCCATTGCATAATCTTGCTGCGATGATGTTAACGGTTGCTGGCTATTAAAATCGAAGTTGCGTTGATAACTTTCCAGCCTGAAATTGCAATCTATTAAATTTATTTCGCTTCTCTTAATACCGGTATCAGATTACAAACTCAATATTGAATGGTGCTGTGCATCTCTAGTCCTGAGAGTGGTTCCTTCTAAACTTCACACGAGAATTACACGAGCAAGGCACTAAGCCTAGTGCCGAAAGGTACGTTTCATTAAAATAAAAACTGTATTTGCTCTACATTACTACTGACATTACCGGTACCGGTAGCCTACTTGTTACGGACAAAACTGTAGTATTATCATTGTGATTTCTATGGGTAGGCCATTATTACGTGATTATACCATTGTCTCGTATTCGAGTATTGCAGCCAAAAAACGTGGTTTACGGAATTTTGCTTGGTAGTACAGTATTTAACAGTTTATTATTGTGTGTGGGTAATTTGTAAAATTGTTAGCCTGAAATGATAATGTACAATGTTATGTTTTAGGCACGTAAGTCCCCTTTTGTAAAGTTTTGTTTTATTTCTATGTCGTGGGTTTAAATTCCTTGCATTTTTCAACGCTCGCCGATTTTACGTTATTTACTTGATTCGTTGATTACTTGATTGCCTGATTTTCTCTATATATTTTGTTG
Organism: Ciona savignyi; assembly: GCA_000149265.1. Lineage (NCBI taxonomy): Eukaryota > Metazoa > Chordata > Ascidiacea > Phlebobranchia > Cionidae > Ciona > Ciona savignyi. The sequence goes on along the minus strand of CH000565.1, from coordinate 20,849 downwards.
TACCCTTTGTGCTTTAAAAGTAAGAGGCAATTGGCGAAGGATAGTTCTGTACAGTAATGTGAGATGTACAGTTGTGTAGTTACGAGTTGTAGAGTTAAGTGTTGTGTAAATAAATTGTGCTGAAGGAGGCGTTCAACCAATTATTCTCCCTATCTCTCCAATGCAAACTGACCTCACAAAAACGGCTGTCACTCAAAATCCTGACATAGGAAGTCTTAGATTTTTTACAATTTAAAATTGAAGCTTGGATCTGCAACCTAAACTCAAAACCCTACAAAATTTTGTTTAAGAATTTTAAGCCCATACCCCAACAAAACAGCTAGCAGATGCACAATCAACACATTTATTTTACAAAGCACTGCTCCACGATTACAAAACTTTACATCTAAACGAGAACACCGGCGCGCAGCCTAGCACATGCTGCTTTTAACCAAACAAACGTTGGGCAATCACCACCATTGTTACTTAGCAAAACACTCGTTTAAAAACAATGACTCATGGAGGGTACCGCTCGTCACATCCTGCCGTTCATAGAGGTCTTAATTGGTTATACGCCATCTGAAACGCTACAATTTTTGGCGTCCCTGGCTGGGATATACTGAATATGGAAGAAATAATCGAAGGGATCCGGAAACAGTTCGATGAGCTACAGCTGGAAGAGAAGGTTCAGGCGGGTCTCGTACAGATCATTAACTGAGGTCGCATCGTCAGAAAAGGTTGGTTGTAGTGGACAATCGGTGAAGCCGTTCAGGTCCGACGTAGCCCTAAAAATGCCGTTTAATGGCCATATTTCATGGCCGGAATTTAAACAACAATTTAAGAACATTGCAAAAGTAAATAAATGGGATGATGCACAAATGGGATTACAGTTAGCTTGTTGCCTACAGGGTGATGCGTTAATGGTTCAAGCAGGTTTGCCACAAGAACATCGGTGGAATTTTCAATCATTGGTTGGTGCATTTGATCGCAAATACGCTCCTAAAAGTTCATGACGGTCAAAGGCCATATTCTATAGTGCGGTTAGAGGAAGCAATGAGAATTTAATAGATTTCTCATGTAGATTGTGCGTATTGCTTCACAACGCACATCTCGAATTGAAGGAGGATAAAGAGGCCATTGTAATTGAAAAATATGCTTCAGGCATAGGAGTGGCCTCTCTACGGCACGCCATTATATTACAGAACCCGAAGACGTTGGACATGGCGGTAGACTTGGTCCTGAAAATTGAAGACCGAGATGGTGTAAATTCCGATCGGACGAAATTCTCATACCCGGAGGGAGGTACCGATAGTTGTTTTTATTGTGGTCAATCTGGTCATTGGAAACGAGAATGCAATCTGCGAATATTGCATGCCCGAGATAATGCGAATCGTCGACCAAATTTTAATCGGGCAGGATCAAACTTTTAAGGATTGGCGAAGAAGGCCGACCGCCAATCCAGTGTTACATGGCCAAAATTAGACCTGTAGACTCCACTCTTCATTTATTTTTGCCGTGCACGGTACAAAATGTTAATTTTAATTTTTATTGGATACCGGCTCGGGTGCAACCGTGATTAATCGGTCTTCTGTTTATCAGCGTATTTTTAACCCCCCCCCCTCAAACATTGATCCGGTTCCCAAGGAGAAACTCTTATCGGGTTGAGGGGCAATCCGAATTCGGCTGTTATGGCCCGAATGATGAACGAAGCTATGCTTTCGTGGGCTCGAGATGTCGCATCGTGTCGCTGTGGCAAAATATTGCGGGTTGTGATGGCATCTTAGGTTTGGATGTTTTAAGTCGCGCCGGTTGTGTAATAGACCTTGACGACAACAAAATATGTTTTAAGGGGAAAATGTTAACTCTGGGAATTAATCAACCACTGGTTTTACTACCACCACAAAAGGCGATTGGAAGAAAATTGACCCAACATGTGTAGCATATCGTATACAAATATTAGATTATATTATTTCATGTTCAAAGTATTTTTATGTTTTAAACGTCGCTTTATGTGTTTGATGTTTTTCTCACGTGTTTTATTATTTTTATACGTAATTATCACCTTGTACGGTCCTTTGTATTTCCTCTGATTTAAATCATTAACATAGTTTCCCCACCTAATTCCCCACAGTTAGTCAAACGTGCAGATGTGAAACGTCTCGCACGTAAATTTCTCGCACCTTTTAAATTCCCTATATAATCTGGAAATTTGAATAGTATAATATAATCTACCTCAACCTAAGTAACTTGCGCCAGACTATATAATTCGCATTTAGAATAAGTAACCTGCATCACAAGTATTTAAAGACGTAAAATACAATTATACTGAACAAGGAATCAGATTTTGGAATTGAGAAGAGATTAAGCAACGAAGAAATATTGGTCACTATAATTATTAGTGTGCGTTCTGTGGAGAATAGACTTTCCGCTGCGCAGCTCGCGAGAGACCGTTAGGCAGCCAGCCTAAACAAGCTCAGCTAACGCCTCGGTCAGTAAACAACGAAAGCAAGCGCGAGCCCATATTGGTGACCCCGACGTGAAGTGAACTCGAACACGCAACCTGTCTAGAAGAAATTTTGAGGCCTGAAGTTTTATCGAAGCTGAAGATTTACAGAGATAAGAGTCCGAAACAAGAAGAAAACAAAAGAAGTTGTGTCAGCTGTAAGAACAAAAGACTCTATCGTTAAAAGTTGATATCAATCTCTGACTAAGAACTTTCTCCGAATTTTCGACATATAAGATTTGCTGCACGAGTATTCATCGCATCGACGCCTTTGAAGATAGAACTAGGAGCCTGACGAGCTGCATCGAGAGTATCGTATTATTTAACTATTTTACTATCGTAGTTATATTTTCTTATATTTTTTTTTTTTTTCAAACGACTAAGTATTTTCAAGGTAGTCTTAATTTTTATAACATTTAATTTTTTATTGCATTCTAAATCAGGACTTTTGGGCCCCAATATTAATAAGCAGTCATGCGCAGATTCGGATGTTCATTCGCTAGACCAAACACCACACCACAAAGGCACCGGACGGAAGATCCATTTGCCAGTCCAGAGCTACACGAGCAAGCTATTCCTCAACATGAACAGGTCAGTGATGTTTTTGATTGTGCTCTGGGATTTTCGGGTTATTCGCACGTGAACGCTCCGCCCACCACCATTTTGCGCGAAACCGATAGTTGCAATCCCTTGCTAGAACATATTCCAATGACCACAGAATTTCCCCCGACTGCTAACTTTGACCAGAATATGGCCTCCACTCCACGTGTCTGTTATATTAAGGCTACGAAAAGGACCGTTGAGTTGCCGCCTTTTACGGAGAAATTTCCCGAACATTGGTTTGATAGAGCGGAATTAATTTTTTCAAATAACAATGTCCTTTCGGAAGCCGGTAAATACGAGTCCGTACTGATGGCATTAAACGAGTCCCAATTTTCTCGTGTGGTCGATTGCACCGATGCCTTAGCTGATCTCCCTTTTATATCTCTTAAGAATGCACTTTTAAAGCGATATGGTCGTAGTGAGAATGAAAAGCTCGAGACTTTGCTTGAAACGACTGAGCTTGGTGAAAATTCGCCTAGTGATTTTGTGGCTAGAATGAAATCACTGCTCGGATTGAATAGAAATCAGGATTCGTGGATTTTGTTTATGCGTAAAAGACTTTTAAAATGCCTCCCTCCAGATGTCTCTATGGTGCTCAAAGCGTTGTGCCATTTAAGCCTTGATGAATTGGCTTCTAGGGCCGACACAATGATAATAGGGCACAAGCCTGTGTTGTCGGAAAGTTACTTACACCAACGCAAACAGGCGCTCATTAACGAATCCTTAGAACGTCGCTTAGAATCTATTACGAGTTCATTGCAACAGTTAACGGCGCGTTCTCGTCCGGTGTATGACCAACCGACGGACAATTACGATAGACGTCCGACCGATTTTGTCTCCCGTGAATCTCCTCCTTTACGGCGCCAGGACAGTTTCCGTGGGGATCGCCGCCCCGGAACTCCTCGTAATTACAATCGTAGTTCGCGTAGGTTTTGTTATTTTCACAATCGGTTTGGAAGAAACGCTGAGCGATGTGTCCAGCCCTGTAATTGGAATGCATTCAATACTACTGCTCCAAAAAACTAATTACGCACTCGTTGTCGATGCCAGCGAATCACAAACGAGTGCGTTTTGTGGGTTCCAGTTTTAATTGCTCAAATCCTAATTTGTTCTTTGTGTCTGACCGCATTCACGGCCTGTCGTTTTTAGTCGATACCGGTTCTCAAATTTTGTGTGTCACACCGGGTGTCGCCGGTAGATCAGTCGGTAGTTCAACTTTAGGGCTTCGTGCTTTAAATGGATCGCGAATTGAAACCTTCAGGGAACAACTTTTAACTATCTCGTTGCATAACATAGGTCCTTTACGCTGGAGGTTCTGTGTGGCAAATGTTAGATATCCCATCCTAGGCAGCGATTTTCTTGCTCGTTTTGGAATTGCTGTAGACGTGCGTAATCGTCGTATTTTTCGAGTGCCTACGACTAGGAACTTATACCGTCCCAACCCCAAAAATGCACGCTGGTCCCCAGGCAATCGTTTCCGTCGTTCCATGCCATACCGTCCTGTTTCTTCTCAAAATCAGCCTAATTATCGCGCCCCGGTTACCCGTATTAACTCTGAGACTGTAGAATCGAGAGTGCCTGCTCGTCCTAAGGTTATGGCATCAGATGTCAAGGAGTTTACAGACGTATTTGACTTGTTCCCGGAGGCATTTGACGAGAATAGGTTTCTTGAACCGGTTAAGCACGACGTCGTGCATGAGTTAGAAACCAATGGTTATCCCGTAAGATGTCGTGTCCGTCGCCTTGACCCCGTTAAACTGAGAGCGGCAAAGCAGGAGATCGCAAAACTTGTAGACAAAGGGATATTGCGTCGCTCAAATTCGGCTTACGCCAGTCCGTTGCATCTGGTTAAGAAAGATTCTGGGTTTCGTGTGACGGTTGATTACAGAATGTTAAATTTGATTACTGTTCCTTCTCGATATCCAATTCCACTCTTGGCCGATATGACTTCTAATTTAAGTGGTGCCACTATTTTTAGTAAAATAGACTTGAAGTCCGGTTATTTTCAAGTCCCTGTGAGACCGTCCGATGTCCATAAGACAGCGGTCATTACCCAATTCGGTTTGTTCGAGTTTACCCGCTTAAGTTTAGGTCTGCGAAATAGTGGTGCAACTTTCCAAATGTTAATGGATA
>CH000572.1:557645-570963 GCA_000149265.1 Ciona savignyi | reverse complement strand
GATACAACCAGATAGCTAAAGGCTGGTTTCGATCCCCTCACCTGGCAGTCTGACGTAATCTAAAAAGGCCTACCGGCTATTTAAATTACACCAACAAATTTTCTCCAGAATTTTCCGTCAAACATTCCACCTACTGCAGCAACTCACCCATGGCGACAACCCACGAGCATCACTTGATAAACTTGATGATAAGTACGCGTTATTCAATCATTTGCCCAATGACAGGGTAGAATATTCATATTTATTGATGTAGAGTTACCGTTTCCCTGTAAATGCTTGATTCCTTTTTTTGTTATAAAATTCAATAATCTCTCCACTCTTTGTCTACTGTCAGGGAATAAAGGTACTGCATTGTGGTTTTTATTTTGGAAATATTTTAAAAACGTTTTTTTGCACTTGATTCGTTACAGTTCAGCAGTGCTCACTGGTCAGGTTCGGTTTCTATTAAGCTAGGAATTTATAATTTTTCAGATGTTGTACTTACTTGCTATGCGACGATAGTTGAAAATGCTATATAACCATTATATATAAGCATTTGTCTGGCCTGTTAGTCTGTCGGTTAAGTGCGTCGCCTTTCAATCAAAAGGTTGCAGGTGCGAAACTGGTCACTAGCTAGTCGGTTGTGTCCTTGGGTAAGGTACTTTACAGACATTGCCTAAACCCAGCGGATTAATGGGTTCTACCAAATTGAAGGAACATGTCTATCATAAACAACATTGCAATAGCTCCGGTAATCCGACGATGGGCGCGAGGTGATCTGACGATTGCTTGTGCGTTAACCCCCTTGGTTTTCCCATTCACAGGGATAAACATGAATATCCTATTCTATCCTAAATGTTTTTCTTTCAATTTAATATCATTTAAAAACCAATAAATGCTCATCTATTTTCAGTTACTTGGAGAAGTTCATTGAATTTTTGCGGTTATTTGTGAGTTTACATTTTTCGAGGATTGAGTCAAATCCAAGTTTCCCATTGCTGCAGTTCCTCACCTTACTATTCAAGTTCACATTTCATCAGGTTTGTAAAATGCTGAGAATATAACCACATTTGATAGGTTGTCACTCCATGAAATTTACCTTAACATGTTTTAACTTACTAACCTCGTGTAGGTTAATGTTTGTGGGCTATGTAAAATTGTATTCAAAGATTTAAAACATTATGAGCCAAGTCACCTTTATTTTTTACCCCATTTTTGAATAATACCATATCAGACTAATATTTTTTGTTTATTTCTTATGTTCATGAACTTTAAATACAGCTAGAATCATTTTCTAGTAATGTTTCCACCTATCATGCCAATATCAGATGCAAAAAAATATCTATAAACTAATAAAAAGTGTTACTTGGAAATTTCAAGCAAAACACACACTATTCAACACCATTTATATCCAGACATTTTTTAAGAATTTGTGCCAAAACTTTTCAATGGTAAAAGTACTGGCACAACTTTGCATTTGTATGAAAATCGCCTGTTTGAAATACTATTATTGCAGACTTCACACGAACATTACATAAACTGCTTGGATATCTGGGAGGTGTTTGTGGATTATGTGACAACTAAATCAGAGAAAAGTACGGAAGACAAAGAATATATTTTGTCCAGGTACAAATCTAGTGAGTGTATTTAAATGGCTCATGTGTTTTAAACTGTAGTTTTACCATTTTTTTGGCTATTTTTAAATTTAATTCCTATTTGTGACGAAAGAGAAAAAAACAACTAGACTAATTTTCTTTATTTCATTTGCTTTGCCATAGAGCTGGGCGTAATTACGAAATTACGTTCAGTTACGTAATTACGGACGTCGGAATTATGTTACGTAAGTAAAATCAAAATTACGTAATTACGCATCTGTCCGTAATTATTCAAACGGGAATTGATGATCGTTTTAATATACTGTTTATGCAATTCCTTGTTTAAGTCTTAAAAAAATGTTCGTTTATTTTTGTTCGAGTTAGGGCTGTGCGAAGTTAACGGTTAAGCGGTTAATCGACGTGGGCGTCACAGTTAACCGTCAATGAAATTAATCAATGGTTAACCGACTGTGTTCGTTTTTCACGCATACAACAGCGCATGATAACAATACACGTTATGGGGTGGTTGTTCTTTTTTAAAGACCGCGCGGTTGACTTTCAGTGGGCCTACTATCAGTGATGGGTCGAGTAAAGGTAGAGGCCCCGAGTTTGTATCGAGTTGCTAGCGATTGCTAACCGTATCTTTTCGCGTTGCTAACTGAAACTTGTCGTGTTGCTAACCGTTGCTCGTCACAGTGTTTATTGCTTTGATCGGCGGTATGACCTAGGGTCACGTTGACCTAGTTTCAATACAGGACCACTGACGCACTCCCGAGCGCGTTTTTTCCCAGGATCTTCCAATTATTAAGTACTAGCGAGAGAGAACACTTGGCTACAAATCTTGGCTAAACAAAAAGTTAACCGATTTTTCTTCGATCTGTTAACCGTTATAAGTATTTGCACAGATCTAGTTCGATTAAAATAGTTCGAACCACCGGTAAGAATAATCAAAATCGCGTTAAATACACGTGATCTTAGATTCGCGCCAATTTCCTTATCTGTAATCAGCGCGATAAGACAAAGGGCAACGCCGCCACATTCTGCGGGTTTGTTTACTTGTGAATTTGTTTCAACGCAGGACGAACGAATCGTTTAGTTTAAAGTCTCTGAAGTTAAGTTTAAAATTTTATTCTTTTTGTTTACCATCATAATGCATCCAAAAACACGATGATTTTTGGCTGTTTTTAAAATAACGATGACGTCATAAAAATTACGAAAATTACGGAATTACGTAACTGAGCTGGCGTAATTCCGTAATACAACTTTGATCAATTACGCCCAGCTCTACTTTGCCATTATGTTAATAGAAATAGACTGCCTTTTCAGTAATAATAAAAACCTTTCAGGTCGGGTTACCTTAAATTCATTAGACTTGTATGTCCTGATGAAATGTCAGTAATTAAAACCTTCGTTTTTTTATTTTTACCAGAAAATCTTGCTGTATATGCTTGTTTGATCATGTCTTTTCTTACTCTTACTTTGGTTTGAATTATTGCATATCCTTACTCTAATTTTGTCCTTTATTAGGGGTTAGTAAATTGTGTTGTATTATATTATACATTTAAGGCATGATTGATTCTCTCTCACATTCAAAGATTGGTATGTTAAAAGTTTAGAAGTAACCAACAGTATTTAAACAGTATTCCTGGTCTTGCACTTATTCATCACGCTCAAACAAATGTTGTTGTTTCCTTATTTCATGTGTAACAAGTATATGCTCAACCATTTTGCTCATTGCTTTGAAACACTCAAGGCATCAGCATAGCAATTTTGATTTATCTAACACTATAAATTTACAAACTATTTTGATGATTCATTAGTATATCCATGGTTTTGTTGATTGGTGTACCACGGTGATTGGATTGTTGTTCGCTTTGTTCAATAACATGTTTTGGTTGATTGTTGGCTTGGTTTATTTGAAAATGGTTTTCTACATTAAAATATGTTGATTAAACAAACATTAATTCAAGTTAAACAAAATCAAAACTGTTTTCACTTACTTAACTTTCGCTTTGTATCAGAAAATCTAATAATTGTGATTTTCCGACAAACGACAGTTATTAATTATGATTGACCGACGAAACTCAGAGTAAAACACAGAAATATGTTGCTATACCAACATAAGCTGTTAATTAATTTAAAAATATACATTTTAGCCGGCGTCTTTTGCCGTCTTTTTCATAATTTCTAACTTTAAATAAAAATGTATTAGTTTGTTTGGTTGTCTGGACATAAATAAACTTAAAAACATAGAAATAAACTAAACTAAATTGTGGAGTTCCTTTATTCCCAGGTACAAGGAAGGGATGATATTGTTCTCAACATCGATCCTTCAGCATATTCAATTCCGCTTCAACTACAACCATCTTAGTGAACTAGATAATCAGACCATGGATGATAATGTACGTATTATAGAACATTACAGGGGTCGGCTACCTTTTAAATGCAGTGTGCCAGTTTATGAATAATATTATAATGAAAGCAACTTCGTGTACCAACCCTTGTTTTTTTCGGTTTGCATGGTCAATTAGCTAATTCGAATATTAGTAGTTAAAGACTGTTGATTTGCATAATTTACGAATTTTAAGAACGAAAATTTTGTTCAATGTATACAGTGTGAGCTGGCAAATGCTTATACTGTAGATTTTTGTGTGCGTGTCATATCTTGTGGCGACCAGCATGCCATGAAAAAAACTCTCAGTTGCATGGATGTTAGGAGTTGCAGACCCCTGGGATTTATATATTTATCTTTATCCTTGTCAATGGGAAAAGGCATAGAGCATTCTCAAACGGTAATCGTCAGATTACCTCAAGTCCAACCGAACATATTGCAGGGTGTTGTGTATTAAATATGATGTTCCTTCCATTTTGGTCGAACTCATAAGTCCACCGTGCTCAAGCCATGATGAATGCTTTTTTAATATTTTATGAATAACTGACTCCTGTCAGGATTTGTTTATAAAGCATATGATTTTCAAATCAAGGTAGATACCAGGATTTCATTTAATTCCTTTAAAATTCAAAAATACTAAACTAACACATTGAAACTATGGCATTCGGTAGACTAGTCCTATCCTCCTGTTTTAATTTCTGCTAGTCTATCAACCTTTGGTCATAAACATTTCCTTCTATCCTACCCTATCAACTTGTTTACCTGTATATTCCAACGCAGGGTCACACAGAATGGGAGGTTTATCTCATCGAAAACATTGAACTCGTTGCCAAAATCGGTCAGTTATTTCCAAAGGATACGGTGTCTTTACTGGTAAGCAAAAAAAACTCATTCCCTTTGTGATTTGAAAATAAAACATTGCATAAACTCCACTTATTAAGATTTTCATTGGCAGTACATATTCTCTTTTAAAAATGTATATGTTAGTTTAGAGTCAGTATATATATATATATATATATATATATTCTGGCCTAATGAACTTTTAATTTTTGACTTCTAGTGGCCGATATTGGATGAAACAGCATCAATTTATGTTAAAACAAACTGGTCTGCACCATCAAACATGGACACCAACCACTTGACCCAGCTGCAAAGGACTTTAAAAGATCTAGCAATGTGTCTACAGGTGATTAGAGGTTGTGTATTGGACAGGTTAATTTAGAGCTATAAGTATATAACTGTAACTAATATGCTTCATTGTTGTTTGAAAATTGTTGTGTGGCATCAGTTTTCTGTGATCTGTCCATGGGTTTAATGGGATTCTCATATTAACCATGTTTTTGTTCCATTTCTGTATATTTATTTGAATTTTATCATCACAAAAATATGTTCAGTGCCTGAAGCCAACTTTTTGTTAATTACAGTTTTAATTACAATAAAAAAAATAAGAGTGCAGTAGCTTAGTTTATCTATTTTATTTATATTTTTTAACTTTGCTAGTGACACATTATTTTCTGACTATAGACAATTTCCTTAAATTACAAATAACCCTTGTTGCTTCTTACCAACGCGATTAAAAAATTCTCTTATTATCTGTAACCTTTTTTAAAGGCATTTTGGTCGAATATCTGAATTCTTCATTGGCGAACAATTTCATGAACATTATGAATCCACATTAACCCTAATACAGAAGTGAGTTTATTTGTAGTAATTTTATGACTGTTAAAACAGTTATATTTCTGTTGTCTTGTTTTTTTATGAATAATTTTATTCAAGATTAAATAAGTTAGTTCAAGACCAAATGGTATGATTGAATTCAGAAGTTGTTACTATATATATTTTTAATTAAAAAAATGTTTTTTTTTCTTGGCATTATCATTTACCCTTTATTTTTAGTAACTGAGAAAATAACGCAAAAAAGATTCAAAATAAAATTTGGCTATTTTAACATACGATAAAAGACTTTATGATAAAATTGTAATATTTTAATTTAAAATTTTTTTATTTTCCTTAGATTTCAAGCCATTGCAGTGTTTGGTAACAAATGTCATTTGTATGAAACAACGAACCTACCACCTGCCCTTGTGAAAGAAACAATTGCTGTGTAAGTTGCTCGATGTAAATGTTACTTAAAGGGCATATCAATGGTCACTAAATGTTTGTCTAGGGTTCAACTCAAAAGTGACAATATAGAACAATGGATAGAAATCGTTCTATGTTTTTTTAACTACAGAAGTTTTATGCTAATCCATAACCTATCGACCACCATTACAAAATTGAATTTAATCATGGTGGGAAGTTTTTACTGATGATTTACACACACAATGGTAGTGGGCTTATTATGTATTTCCTTTTTTCTACTTTTAGTCATATACTTTAGTATCATGAAGGTTTGGCGGTCGTATTCTATATATTTTAAGATTTTTATCCTTTTTTTGATGACGTTTTTTAACGACTGTTCATTTGGCCAAGACAGTGGATTGGTATTTTTGCTGCTGTTTATTACTAGACCGAAAAAACCCCGAAAACTGACCAATGATGCCTATGCTATTTAAGCAAATTTTTATTTCTCCACTAATCTATCTGCATCATCCCACCAGGCAAGTGGAAGCACTGGCAAGCTTGCAACCATACACGCACTGGTTATCCCAGCTGTACAGTGAAGCCCAGCACGCCGGTCACTCCCAAGCCCAGCTATCCCAACTACTTGTAAGCTACATGGACGCCATCATACCAGTTCTGGGGAAACAGGTGAGATGCTCTTAGTGCTATGTTCATATCCAACTCAGTTTGTTTTTAATTATTTTTCAGACCTGTCTTCAGACCACAAGGATTAATGAAATTATTATTATATTTATTTACAATCAACATCATTGTCAAGTGATAAAACTATATTTCTCATATTTTTTTAAAAACTTAATTTCAATTGCCAAAAATAATTAATCAAATCGAAACATTTTTCAAATTGAATTTAAGTCTTGTTTCCAAAATGGATATCCTTACTTTTTCTCAGCAAACCAGTGATCCATTTTTATATTTTATTAGTTTTCGATACCATGTTAAATACTTCTAAGATAAAAATAAACATTTTTATGGACGTTTCGAAGAAACTAATTTTTTTACCAGAGCAATACACACTGATTAGTAGGCATAATGGAAATATTCACAAATTATTCTTATATAAAATCCTTGCGTAATGATTTGAAGCAATATTAAAGCACATACTAAAGAATCCATGAATAAAACATCATTCCAAAAAGTCGTAAGTTTTTAGTCAAAAATGGAATAAAGCATACTCTGAAAGTTCTCAATATGAAAAGTACCATGTTGGCTTTATATTTTTTTGTTTTTGATTATACTTAATACAAAGTTCCACTTATGTTGCATATACCCTAGATATAAAAATTCAAAAACCAGTTATACTTTAGGTCCCGGACAAAATCGTACTATCAGCAGCACACACCCTGTTATCAGTAGCCACCACTGTACGGGCAACATTCCTTGCGCAATCACCCTCAGTTCAGAAGCTTTTCCAAGACGTGTCGAACGGGATGTGCAATATGCTTCCTATGAAGGTGGGTGGTTGTTCTTGATTTGTTTCAATTGATCTCAAGTAAATACTAAAACCCGCTTTGGTTGGTCTGTGAAGGTTATCAGACCGTACTTACTACAGAAGCTTTTCAGCACGGCAACAATCACAGTTTAAGATGTCTTACCAGTTAGTCTGGCGATTTAGTGCGTCGCCTTTTAATTGAAAGGTTGCAAGTTCGAAACTTGTCGCTATCTAGTCGGTTGTGTCCTTACGCAAGGCATTTAACGGACATTGCCTAAACACAGCGGATTAATGGGTTCTACCAAATTGAGGAACGTGTCTATCATACACAACACACTGCAATAGCTTCGGTAACCCGACGGTGAGCACGAGGTGATCTGTCGATTGCCCGTGTGTTAACCCCCTTGGTTTTCCCATTCACGGGGATACACAAGAATATCCTATCCTATTCTAAGATGATTTCGGTTTTATGAAACTGATTTGTATTTAATTTTTAAAACCGTAGTTATTGACATTTTTATATACCTGTTATTAAACTCTCCAGACACAGAGCCTGATATACAGGTCACTATCAAACCTTCTTCTACTACCGTGGCCCAACACTCCCGAATCGGAACAGAACTGGTTCGAACGCGGCGAAAGCCATAAGACGTTTATTAAATCTCTGCTGACAGAATATCTCTCGCTGAATAACAGTTTATCCGCGTTACGAGAAAACCCGTCGGTGTTTGAAAGAGGTCAGTTACCTTTATAACATGTATGGGCAGGGGCTTATAATGTTTTTCTACACATCTATGCAAAACATTCTAGGGAAAGAGGCTTTAAATGTTTTTTTTACAGATATATGTAAAACACTTTAAGGCAGAGGCAAATTAAGTTTCAGTAAAAATTCTCGTTTAGGTGGCCTCAATAGAAAAAAAATCATAAAACTAGTGTCATATTTTCAGCGAAACCAGTTATATTGAGAGCAGTGTTGATTTTGGATGGAATCGTTGAAGCAATAGCAGATGAAGTTTCTAAAGCACGACAACTCTGTCATGCCTCCATTGATCAATGTATCGTTATATCTCTGCAGTTGTTTTCAATCTACATTTCACACCCAGGTCGGCGGTGCGATTTTTGTTTTGGTTGAAAATTCTTTTGTTATTATGCTTGCTTAGAGACCTTGATTTTGTCATTTAAAACTCAAATTGGTGATGTGATTTTTTATAAATATTAATCTTGTGACCAGAGTACATTGTGTGGGCTCATTTCACATAGAAGCTAATTTATCCTGCAGTTGTATTTTATCAGACAGTGTCGCAAGCTGTTTGTAAATAACTTCACCTAAAAAAATTTTTTACACTGCTCATTTAATAAAAACGTTACTAACTGAGACGCAGCCATGTTTTCGATTGCTATCTAAAATGTGCCTATGTTTTGTCCAACATTATTGAACACTTATTTATACCAAAATCGTTGAACACTTATTTATACCAAATTAATCATTAGTATGTGTGGGTCCCCGTAGCCACCGGGACCAGGAATTTAGGCCATAGAAGGCCCATTACTCCAGCGCCCCGAGCTATCATGGATCCGGGATATAGCGGTCAAGTCGGCCCGTGTCCTGAAAGAAGCTGACTAAATGCTTGCAATCGTTAATAACTTCTTTAATCCACCTTCCTATAATATTATATTTAAACTTGTTTATAAAATTGCCCATCATCACCACCTAGACACAATCGAAGTCTTGATGTCTTTCTTCCATCGGATATTTTCGGCGCTCCGTCGGCAGATCGGACCGGAGGCGATTGCCCGGACCCTGCAGTCCTTCCTTTCCACCTTCACGCCTGAGCGGTTACAGGAGACGATACTTCACGAGAACGCAGCTGGAGTGAGAGTGGTGGAAAAGTAAGTGAATTGAATTTTTTTCGACCCTAATTTGCTGCAGTTTAATTTCAATGTTTTGATGTCATCTTAAGTGTTAGAAAAAACTTACTGCTAATTTTGCATATTGATACATACTAATATTAGAAAAATCTTTATTCGAACTCATTTTTAATCTAGAATAGCTGTAAAACAAAGTTAATACTTTTTTATTTTAATATAAATATCAAATGCAATACAGGTTAAAACTCGGCATATTCATATTTGTTTTTAAATATTGATTGTAATTAAATTATTCCTTTGCATGTTTATAGTTTTAGATTGTATTCTGTTTCTTAAAAAACTATTCTTAAAGATAATACCTACGTTATTACAGTTAAAGAACTTAAACATAAAACCCAATCTTATTTCTCAGATTCATTGAAATCCTTGAACTGGTGATTGAGGAACCAGGGAACTCGTTTAAAACTTTTACCCCGAGTATAATTGTTCTCGCCGTGCAGCAAATCTATCCGATCATTTGCCAGGTCAGCAATCATGGCGTTGTGGTTACACACTGGAGAATTTAGGATTGGATATTCATGTTTCATCTACATGAATGAGAAAACCCAAGACAGTAATCACAAGGGTAACCTGTGACCATCAGATTACCCATATCATGTGTTTACCACCGTATTATTGAGGTTGCTGTTGTGTGTTGTATATGATTGAGTCGTTCTTTTAGTTTTTAGAAGAAACCATTAATCCACTGTGTTTAGACAATGTTTTCTTGGACACCGTCGGTTAGCTAGCAACCAGTTTCGATCCTGAAACCTGGAGATTACAGGAATAACTTTTTACTTGGAACTAATCCAAGCAAAATGGGTAATACCAATTCGATTATTATAGAAATGTTTATTGGATTTATACAATAACATTATACGGTATAATAATTAAGTTTGATGGAGGAACTCACCCTGTTATTGCATAAATCCAATAAACATTTCTATAATAAACAAATTGCAATAAAACTAACCAAAATTTTAATATAAACCATACCCAAAACAAAATTGTAATAAAACTAACCAAATTTGTTGTAATAATCACACCAAACAAAATTGTAATAAAACTAACCAAATTTGTAGTATAAACCACACCAAACAAAATTGTAATAAAACTAACCAAATTTGTAATATAAACCACACACCAAACAAAATTGCAATAAAAAAAAAACCAAATTTGTAATATAAACCATAGACCAAACATATTGCAAAAAACTAACCAAATTTGTAATATAAACCATAGACCAAACATATCGCAAAAAACTAACCAAATTTGTAATATAAACCAAAGACCAAACAAAATTGTAATAAAACTAACCAAACTTGTAATATAAACCACACACCAAACAAAATTGTAATAAAACTAATCAAATTTGTAATATAACCGAACAAAAATACCTAAAATAAGTTCAACATCACAGAGGCCATCATCGGATGTGAAAGGAGTCTTGTTTCATCTGCTCCATCGGATATTATCCCGTCGTCATCGCTATTTCTTCCCCAGTCCTGTCATCGCATCGATGTTGGGGGATGGGTCCGTCAACTCCAGTAGAAGCGGCTCCATCGCCCATAAACCCCAGTTCCTAGCCATAATGACGGTAAGTTTATAGGGTCTTTGAAGCCCCCAATTTTCTGGTACCAGAGGAAAAGGGTCAAAGTCCCCCATTCCTGAGGAAAAGGGTCTTTAAAGTTCCCCATTCCCTAGTCCCAGAGTAAAAATTTCTTTAAAGCCTCCAATTTCCTGGTCCCAGAGTAAAAAGATTCTTTAAAGCCCCATTTCTGGTCTTAGAGTTTTTTTTTTAAATGTGCCCCTACTAATAGGACAATATATCAAATAGCATTTTATTTTATTGGTGTAACCAGGCTTTAAATATTGAGTACACTCGAGTATAACAAAATGTCTGTAATTAAATCAGTTGTGCTTACTTTACCAAGTAAAGTTCACCAAAGCTGTTACCGGATTTAACTTTATCTAACAAAGTATCTTCTCTTCAGGCGTTTGGTCAATCGTTTTTGCAAGCAGATATCAATGTATTTAAGCAAGTTCTCAACATCTTGGAGGAACTAGGTAGTAAACAGAAGTTGTATGACAAGGTAAGGTAATTACAAAAAATAATAGCTCTGTGAATTTTTACTGTAATCATTAGACAGACCCCTATATATCATTTTATATTTCAGGAATTTCAGAAATATTTTAAAATTTGCTACAACTGCAATTTTAAACTATAATTTAAATCACAGTGGGTTAAAGCTACATCTAGTCATTACCACGCACAAGTGCCAAGTCAGTTTCGTACACCCAACCTTTTTAGCTGACAAAATAATTAGCTGCCAAACGTTGTTAGTCTGTTGCAATAAGCTGTTTGCTGCTGGATGTGCATATACATCAAAAGTTGAAATTTCTACCTCAATCAGTCAGTAATCTCGTCATTCTAATATGTGGGACATATGGGGCGTTATAAGAACAACAGGTAATCCGAAAGGTACTTATATCCACATTAGAGTTATTGGAGTTATAACAGTGTGTTTATTACAATATTTATTACTTTGTTTATTACATTAAACCACAATAGCTCAAGTTCACAATCGAATATATAATGATTGCTTTTGATCTGGCTACTTTTAACAAATGGTGACATTCTACCAGCAGACAGAACTGGCCAGACTAATAGAAGTGTGTACATAGACAAACCAAAAAATAAACAAATATGCCTGCTTCATTTTCCCTGGTCAACTTACAAAATAGGATAGGATATTCATGTTTATCCCTGTGAATGGAAAAACCAAGGGGGTCAACACACGGGTAATCGTCAGATCACCAAGGGGATTAACACACGGGTAATCGTATGATTCACACGTTCCTTCTATTTGGTAGAACTCATTAATTCGCAGGGTTCGGGCAATGTCCGTTAAGTGCCTTGCCCAAGGACACAACCGACTAGCTAGCGATCAGTTTCGAATCGTAAACCTTTTGGTTAAAAGGCTTCGCAGTAAACCACCAGACTAACCGGTCGTATAATTTTCATTAAGATACAGCCTTTGCTTCTATGCATTCCTATTAACAAAATCATTATTATTTTGCAGTTACACTTCATGTTAGCGGAAGAAGGTGTTTTATTCCAATTTGTAAATGTTTTGATTCAAGCTCTTATCAACAAATCACATAACTTATTACAGGTTTGTTATACAATTGTTATGCAACAAACTACTAGGGTCTTAAATGCTAAAGTCTGCTGTCAATAATTAAGATCTAAGCCATGCGAGCCGCAAATAAAGCATACCGACCATGGAATAAGTATCATTGGGTAGAATTAGTAATGGGTATGAACCTTAGAATTGGATCTAGGTTTATGTGGTAAGGTGTCATATATAGCATGACGATCGCAGGAAAATACCATAACTTACTTTGCCGAATAAAGCTCACATTTCTGGTACTTTAAACCATATAACTTCATATATTTTATTTACATCATAAATCTCTGTGCTCGAGAAACCTATCATTAAAATATACCTGTTATTTTGTGTCGAAAGTTTAGTTTTACACGCTATGCCTATTACAAAACAGTAGACAGGGCCACATGTTTGTAAATTTTTAAGAGGTGGAATGTTACATTTTGATTTTAAGTAAATATATTTAATTTTATGCAGAATTTTAGCTCCTTTACCAGGGGTGCAACTTAAGAAACATAGAGGCAATTACACCCATGAGTTTATTGTGTTTTTGGTCATAAAAATACAGTACTAGACAGCTGTTTTAAATTAAGACTTGGAAAATTTGTGAAATATTAATAAAAATGTGTAAAATTTGTAAAAAAAACCTCTAATTATTCTCTTTCAGGACACATAGGCCACAGCAGTGTTTCACATGGTGCAGTGTTGACCTTGACTTTTT
>CH000572.1:502484-548980 GCA_000149265.1 Ciona savignyi | reverse complement strand
TATATAGTTTTAATCAAGCCGCCCTTTGTTTTAAAAGCGACGTAATAATCTCCCAGACTAATCAATCAAACATTTGACGTTTACTTTAGTGATCGCTCTTTTGTGCATTTGCGAGGCAATGTGTCGAGTGTGATAAGGCGCCTTGCGTTTTGTTCATTTACGAGGTTAAACATGAATATCCTATCCTTTTTTATCTTACGATCTTTCGTTTGACGTTTTATGCGCTACCGACGGCATGACCGATTGGAATTCTAGTGCCGATTATCAGGTAAGCGGACTTTGTCCCTTTCTTACCTGATTCTCCATAACTTCAGCAGTTCCATCAACTGCTCATGTTCGGTCAACGATTTGTTGGATGTGATTTCGTGAAAAGGGATCCGAAGTTTTACGCAAAACCTGCTGAATTCGTCAATCGGACAATGTATTGCAATATGTTGCATCATTTTGGTTAGAAGTATCTCTGCAGATATGGTATTGGTACTTTTTAAACGTCGTCATTGGAGTAGAAAAATATGCAAAGAATTTTAAAATTTCGGTAAGGGTTAGCATGACGTAATATGAGTTATGTTTATATCTTACAACTGATTAGCTTGGTTAGTGCACCGCAACTGATGGATGGCTGGATTGAAACTGGTCGCTAGCCAGTCAGTTGTATCCTTAAGTAAGGTACTCAACGGACATTACACTAAAACCAGTTAATTGATGGGTTCTATCACATCGAAGAAACGTCTCAATCAACATAATATAATAGCTCCGGCAGATTGTCGGTGGACGCAAGGTAACCTCTTACGCTAGATGGCGACAACAACAGGATTTTAGTAGTGCCATAACAGTAAAATCGTCAGTACTGTCGTGTGGCTAAATCGTTACGCGACCGATACATATTCCTACTCCTACATAAAAACGGTCCGAGTAACAAGTCTACCATGGGTTCGAAACTTAACTCAGTAAAAAGGGAGAAAATCGTCAATTAAGGTAGGTGGTTTATACCTATTTAATGCATTTATAAAAAAAATTACGACTTGATAACATTAACTTACCTCCTCTATCCTCCGCTGACTTGATATACTTCCCGATCGGGTTAATGTCTCCACCGTTTGCAATTGCCATGGGCGGATCTTTCAACGGGTTTCCGAGCAAACATAAGTCACTCAATTGCTGCTCGAGTCGATACATTTGAGATGGCAAATCCTTCAGTTTGTTACCTTTTCCGGGTATTGACTTATTAAAAGGGTAAATCATTTCATAAATATTTATATTAGTTTTATCGGGTAAAACGTGGCAATGTTTTGGTTGTAACACTAATCAGTGAACGACTATAACCATACCAAAACCAATACCTTAAAATTATTTGTTCAATCAAAACCAGACACTTTCTAATTAGTGTGTGACATTTGGCAATGCACTCACGGAGTTAAACCTAGTTGTACTATCTCGAATGATCAAAAAACTAAAGAACTCGCCTTTAGGTTTTACCAATTAATTTAATTTATATAATATACCGGAAGTAATGTGTGGTAGTTTTTAATTATGTTATTTAAGTAATGTTAGATAAAAATAGAAACCCCGTATCCTATTCATGGTTGCTAACAGTATGTCTTAAGCTAAACCATAATGTTTTTGATAAGGGGATAGGTAGAGATTAGTGAAATAAATGTGTTGCTGGTTTATTTACTACTTGTTTTTGTTGAAAAACTGTCTAATGTACGTAGCGGTTTAGATTAATTATAAGCAAAATTTTGTAATGCACTGTGTTTCGTGTGCAAATTCCAATTTTAATATGGACAGCCCCTTTTGATAACGTCAGTTAGTATTAAAGAGACAGTGGAATATTTGTTAGAACGCCTCCTGTAGTAACATATACGACCAATATTGTAATAGCTTTAACAGTTTACAACCTTTAGCCTATTTTAACGAACGTTGTGTAAGAAAGGTCTCGTTTGGTCACCCGATCAAGAATAAACATTTGTATCAACCATACTATGAACTAGAATATAAACAATTACTTATGTTTCTACCTTTTAAATTAAGACTGGACAAATTCTTTAAGGTGCATATGCTCTCCGGCAGTTTTTGGAGTAAGTTATCTGCAACCGATATTCTGCAAATGCAGCGGCAATTGGCGAGCGATTCTGGCAGGCACGCAAGTTCGTTGTGGTCTAAGGAGATATCCTGAAAAGACAAGGCAGTTTGTTACATGCAAATTTTCTGACCGCTGCATTTCGCACTGTGATAAAAAGATTATTCTTATCATTAGGTCCTATTGTTTATCTGCTGCTGATCACAAATCGCTGCTGGGCAGAACTGTATGAAGCATACAACACCCACCTCTAAACTTTCCAGACCGCTGATGTTTTCGGGGAGTACTTTTAATTTTGTTCCATGTTCCTGGTTGAACTTTAAGGACTTCAAAGTTGCAACGAAGCACAGCCTCATTGGGAATTCGTCAAAGTGGTTGTCGGACAGGTTTAGATTCTCCAACATTTCGAACTAAAACAAATACATCAGATGCTAAAGGTAAAGTAGTTAAATGTCGACAGCGTAAAGATATTTAAGAACAGATTTTAGTTTAATCCGTAGTCAGTAATCCACATAATATTGACATATCTCTGGCAGCTTGACTGGGTACAAACGCGAACTGTTCTGACAATTGGCTAGTCCGTCAGTGGTACCCGCATGCAACGTGTGCCTACCCACCAGGAACCCCGTAGACGAGACAACGAAAGCGTGAAAGAACGCTCGCTAAATGTCTATAGCTTAACTTGTAGATTATGGGCAAGATATGAGACAATGAATACACATGCATATAATCTTGGGACCAAAAAGGTGGTCAAGATATGGGAGGTATTACAGTGTATTGAATACAACAGAGGTTTTAGTTTAGTTTTTGATCAATCCAATAATTCACTTGGTATACACAACGTGCGCTAAGTTAATAGAAGACTGATTTCAAGTCGACCACACATCTAGCTGTCCGAAGCATTTCCACTCAACCGGCAGTTAGTCCATTTCAGTTTAACGCAATCATTCGGTAGCTTAGATATATAAACGAACATTGTGCCAACTTACGAATTTAAACTCGTATGGAATGTCCTTCAGTTGGTTACCAGAAATATCGATGCTCTTTAGCGCCACCACCGAACACAATTCTTTGGGAAATTCATCAAAACTATTTTGACTGAAATCAATATGAGTCAACCGCTTTAGAAAAGAAATTTCCCGAGGTACAGAAGCAATGGTGTTTTTGCAAATGTCAATATGTTCCAACTGGTGAGGGAAACATATGTTTATATATTGAAATATATCAGACTTAAATAAAACACAAAAAGTACGATCATTTACATTTTAGGCTATTTAATTCAAAATTTACGCGTTAATAATATAGATTTTGAGAGTTAATTTAGATTCCATTTGTTTAAGCCCGCCTTTAAAGATAGTTTTATACATTTATACTTCATATAAGCTGTGAGATATAGTGATTGCCACTTCAGGACATTTGATTAATATCGTGTGATAAAGCGCGTTTTCCCGTTCAAGGATTATAAAACAAGAACATAGAATAGGATAGGATAGGATATTTATGTTTATCCCCGTGAATGGGAAAACCAAGGGGTTAACACACGGGCAATCGTCAGATTACCTCGTGCCCATCGTCGGGTTACCGGAGCCATTGCAGTGTGGTGTATATGATACATTTGTTCCTTCAATTAAGTAGAACCCAATATTCCGCTGGGTTCAGGCAATGCCCGTAAAATGCCTTTCCCAAGGACATAACCGACTAGCTAGCGACCAATTTCGTAACTGAAACCTTTCGATTGATAGCGACGCACCGCCAGACTAATCGGAAGGACGAAACATCATCTTATCCTTGTCTCCAATAGTTTCTTATCACACCTTTTTACACAAGTTTTAAGTAATGAAATATTTTAAGCAAAATATTTATATAATGTGTTACCTGTTTCACATGACAAAGAGCCGTGGGGAATTCGGTGAACTCATTAGAACCGAGTAAAATCTTCTTCAGAGACTTGAGATTCCGTATGTCACGTGGTAGTTCACTCAGGTTATTTTCCGTGACGTCAAGCGAGGTGACGTCAACCAAGCAACAAAGTGCTGACGGAAGGTAATCCACAATATTTTTCGATAATTTTAACTGAAAAAAATTGTATTAAAACAATTCGGTTATAATTAGTCTTAGTTACCTTTTCGGAGGTATTTTTACGCAAACCACTGGTCGGATTGTTTTCATCAGTTTTAAAATGCATTTTGACAAAAATAAAAATACTGCCGAATTTACCCATTAAAGCAACATTTATTATTTTTTGAATTATTTAAAGTTATATGTGATGTAATAATACTAAATTGTTAAATTACAAATTCGAAAATAAGCCTATAAAAATGCCCTTGAGGAAAATTACACGTTATTCGATGATATAATTGTTAAGTCGTAAGAGTGGATTGGTTTTCTTTTCGAAACAATCACAGACTTTGTAGATACCGTATCGTTTTGCAAGGTTCTCAACATTTGGTCTACGAACACCACTTTAAGACTCACTACTTTTTTTATATCAAACCTATTCGCAGCTTGCCTCAGCACGAAAGTATGACAATTATAGTGCGCCATTTCCAGCAGTCATTTATTTATCATAAAAGCGTTGTGGAGCGTTTCGGCTTACTTTTACTATCGGTTGTATATTCAAGCTCTATAAAAAATTGAGGCCTTCTCCGCGCTTTTAAAAATATCGTATCCCCAAAATCTTTTTTGCTACTCTGATTGTAGAGCTAAATTTCGAACTGACGATGGAGACGTCACGAACACCATTTTTATAAGAATTCTATATATAAAAAGCGTCATTGTTGGGCCTCCAGATTAATGATTGCCTTTTTTAAGATATCCAACAACTTTATATTCACATGCGATCAATCAATGGCCAGCAAATCTAACGAAGTGGTAATAATCAACCATAAAAAAGGAGGATATGCTATGGATATTCATGTTTATCCCCATCAATGGGAAACCCAAAGAAGTTAAAGGTGATATGTAACTAGACAGTCGACTAAGTTATACAAACACAACCGCACATATAACTATCATTACAGAGTTCCCCGGTAAACAAGAAGCTAAATACGCGCATCACTTAATATGCAACCATATATCCCACCTCATTTAAGGCAACAAGGGTTTCCATTTCAACCGGTAGCTTGCTAATTTGGTTTTCACTTGCGTTAAATATGGTAAGATTGCGGAGTCTAGATATGGAATCAGGTATGCAATCTCCAGTGAAATGATTCTTTCCGATGTAAAGCTCTTGAAGGGTATACAATTTTCCTAGATGAACATTTGTATTAATTGCTAAACAACAGTAGCATACCAAATATACGTTAAAGGTACAATGACCACATAACCGAAGAATTTATTGATGAGGCCAAACCGTCACTTATCAAAACACCCTAAGTATTCTTGTTTACAAATTACACCTTTGGTTGTTTGATGAACAAAGTCAGTTGCGATATGCTTCCATTTATCCAGTTTAAGTTAACTAATGTTGGAAGACAGAAGCAGACCTCTCCACAAACCAAACTTTGTCTGCTTCCATTTGCATCATTGGCATTAATTTCCACTGTTGGGTCCGCGAACAAGGCACTTACAGGTGATGCTTTGATCTCATTCATTTAAAGGGTAAATTTCATATTACAGTAACAGCTCAACATAGCCTAACGACAGTGTAATAGCCTCGGCAATCTAACAGTAGTCGCACGGCAACCTGTCGAAGTATGCCACGGCACCTGTCGAAGTATGCCAATCTTTTAGACGTGATGACGCCCCGTCCAGAGAATACCGTGTTTTACCGATTTCTGGAGGAAGATGTTGAAGATGATTCGACTCAAGTCCAAGTATTTCGAGCCGCTGACAGTCTCCAATTTGCGCAGGGACAAAGCTAAGTTGGTTTTCGTTAATTCCAAGGCAGCGAAGGGAGGGCAGTCGGCAGATGTGCGGATGTATTCGTCGAAGGCAGTTTCTACACATAACAGTCGCAGGTCAAAAGCAGGTTCAGCACACTCTTACGAGTAGGTCTACCCAATCGTCTAATAATTTAGTTATTTATATATTAGATTTTTTGTTTTCTGTATTAAGAATTTTAAGATGTACAATATTTTTAATACTATTGCAAAAGAAAAATTATTAATTAAAATCGATCGCAAAGACTAATTTTAATTTAATGCGCAAAGCCTTAAAGAGAAGTGTGCGGTAAAGACGATTTATATTGCGTTTAAAGTGACGGATTGGTCTGGGTTGCGTGGATTAAATATAATTATAATCAAATATAAAGAACACTAAAGTTATATCTTCAACACTTGATAATTTTGGGTAATTTTCGTAATTTTTGTTTTTTTACAGGGGATGTGTGATTTAATGGATCATAGAAAAACATTCCTTGTCAACCCATCTATATGTACTCCATGTTTTGGTTGGTTAACTCAGATGAGTGTAGCACTGTGAAGGAAATATGGGCGGTAAAAAACCAGACGCAATCTATTCGGCTGTGTGTTGGAGCAAGGTTCCTAACCGGAACTCCACTAGTTTATTGGTTAAAAAAGTAGAAATGTCTACGTCGTATTCAAAAGAATATCATAACTCTCTAAACATGATTAAGAAATCTAACAATGACTGCAGTTATAACGCCCTGAAGGCGATCCCACGAGTCATATACCATTCCTTTAGCTAAATATTTTAACCAGTACCATGTTTGCAGAGTAATACAGAAACACTCGTAAGTTATTCACAAACCTTGATAAAGCTAACTCTTCCAAAGATTTTAAAGTAAAAAGCTGGCTTGGCAGGAACTTCAGTTTGTTGTCGTCTAGTCGAAGGTCTTTGAGTGATTTTAATTTCCGTATCGTAGACGGCAAACTAAAAAGATTTCCAAGGTGATATAAGGATGTTAAAATATGTCATAAACCTACTGATGGGGGACTGTCTGTCGATCTAGCAAGCCAAATGTAAGGCTAATTATAAACTTCAATTATCCCGTATTGTCAATTCAATCAATTAATTACTCAGAGTTTAAATCGTTATTAGGTTGGATATACAACATTACAGAAGAGGTGCGTGCAGTTACCTAGATATGTTGTTTCCTGAAAGTCCAAGCTTAACAAGTGAACGCATCGAACAAACGGCAGCGGGAAGACTACATAATGAGTTATTACTTAATCCAAGCACTCTAATCTTAGGTAGAAATCGTCCCATTTCAGCTGGTAAAGTGGTAAGTCTGCAATAAAACGGAAATGATTTTTTTATTGTGCCGAGTTTCGAACACACGGTGGGCTCGTCACCAGGACCTTTTTTTGTATATAAGAGTCGGTATAAGTATCACCCAGAGCTTATTATCAAACTGACAAGAAATGGCAAATTTAAGTGATGTGAGATAGATACCTTGTGTGATAGATACCTTAACTTATACAGTATATGGAAATGATTTGTCTTGTTTTTTACAGTTAATCACCTAAAATACGGATTATGTAAGCAAAACCTCTCACGTAAATTTACTTTGGTTAATACTGAATACATAACCAACTAATTTGGAAAATTTTAGTTAAGATTAAATTGAAAGCAAACACAAATTACACTGATCCATACTGAAATTACAACTAGCACTATGAAACTTTGTGGCCACAACCCACGTATTAACCCCCATGAATCCCATATTCGCAGACACAAAAAAGAGACATATGTTTATCCCCTAATATAGGAACGATTAGGGAAGGTATAACACAATCAATTGTAAGAACATCTCATTTCCATCGTTGATTTAGCGAACCTATTGCAGTGCATTTAATGCAAATGAGAGAGTGCTATACAGTTTCTGTTCGACACTTTTACCCATTGCGTTTAAACCACCTCCGTTAGTTGTACCAAGATCGCCTAACTGAATAGATTGCTGTTGGTAATGTTTCCGCTATATTGAATTTTCCGGGCACAACTCAGACTGCGACAAGCCGAAAAAAATGCAAATTTCATCTTACTTGTTTCCGTTTAATCCAAGAACTTCCAGTTGCCACAAATAACTGAGTCCTACTGGGAGATCCGACAAATCATTTCTATTTGCAAATAGCTGTACGAGATTTTTTAGATTTCCGATTCGTTTTGGTAAGAACTGCAATACGAAATTTTGAGTTTAAACGTTATGACATAGTATGTTATAATATAGTTGATAAGAATATTCATCAAATACTATTAAATATATGTGCGTATAAAATAAATATATCTACAAATAAAAATCAATTTATATATCTTATAGTTTTAAGATTACACAAAAGAATGGAGTTATATATTTGTGAAGTTAAATTTGAGTTTTTTGTTTAAATTACCGTAATTGGATTGTCGCTGCACTCAAGATATTCGAGATATTTTAGGTCACAAATAGCCTCCGGTAAGCTGGTAAGTGCGTTGCCTCGGAGCGAGATTGCTTGGAGACAGCATAACTTTCTAAAGGAAATCAATTCGTTACTTCGATGATTAAACGGTTGTCATTATTGTGGAATGGACGCGTAAGTACGTGTCTATCATAGTACAGCTAATCTGCAGTGTGTGCGTCATTTTATCCCGTAATTTGTCGAAAAAGAGAGGGCTTATACAAAATTGTGCCACACTAAAAGAAAATTTAGTGACAGTGTATATGGGAATCGATGAATGAACCTTACGGTTTGAAATCTTCGACCTGTGTGTGATACTTAACCACTGTTCACGCCTCAATGACTGCATCCACCAGTTCATTATGTTTAAACCTAAAGGTTTTGTTATCTACTTTCTATGTTATTAATAAAAAAATCTTGTGATGTTCCAAAGACAATAGTTTCTAAACAAAAGCGCAACCTTAAAAGGAAAATCAACATGAATACTGTATCTCTCAAAGACGAAGTCGTGTAGAAGTACACGTAAGTACACTTGGTATGTTGATTTAGCAGGCCGGTGGGATAACAAGTGATTCGCTACAAAAACATTCACTGACCGTATTTCAGAAGAAATATTGGTGATTCGGTTGTTGTTTGCTATTAAGCATTGAAGCTCCGACAATTCGAGAACACCATCTGGCAACTCGCGCAATTTGGTCCCGGATAAATCTAAAGTGACACGTCCACAAGGTCCCTTGTAAAGTTTACTTCTTAGAAACTCCTCGTTGCTCTTCATATTTTAAACTATACATTTACAGATCCGTTAGTGCATAGGGGGACTATTTCCGAAATCTGCCACATCTATTTGTTCACCTATTTTATCTTTAAATAATTTTTTTTTCTGAACAGATTGAAGTGCCTTGAAACAATACATATGCGAAAACTACGTTTCATTAAGTTTTAACCGCCAATATACTGAGTTACAGTAGGCTATACACTCTAATGTTAACGATAATACACATGGTTATAGTACAGTAACCTGACTGCGCGCGTATGGGGTTTTCTGACTCGTCAGGTTTAATTTTGGATTTTCTCTCGTAAAACGCCAGACAATTTCAACTACGAAAATACCTAAACATCTTAAAATGTCTCAAAAAATCATTTTTGGAAACATTAACATTGAACATCTGTTTATCTTAAACTGTTAAGAACAAAATCTTTGAGAAAATTTTTTAATAAAGCAACGAACGTTGCACTGAGTGGGCCCTTGTCAGGTATAATACACAAGGGTATGTCAACCGCTCGCTTTCATTAAATTCCATGTCTAAAACTTTGAACACGCAAAAACAATAAACTTTCTTTACATATCTTTTTAAGTGCCAAATGAACTTTGGGCCCAATAAATAAAAAGAATACTGTGTACACAACAACCGTTACACGATTTAGCAAAAGCGGTAATATACGGAATATTTTATTCGAATATTCCAACATACACTAAACCGAAACATTACACCGAAAGCAAGAGGGCCTAAACGTTTTCAATTGTTTCTAATAAACCGGTACATCGACAGCGAAAGCAAAGGGTATCTAGGGACAAAGGTAGCTTTCGTTTATTGAATTCGATAAAGAGAGCATTCACAAACGTGCCTCGACAAATAATACAAAAGCTGAACAAACTGATAATGTTACACATTGAATAGCGGACCCGCCCTACGTCGGGGCGTTTGGTCCTTTGGAAGAGAGCGAGTCTATATTTAATAATGTATGTTTGGTCAAGCTCAAAATCACGCTACATCCATACGAACATATAAATATAAGTCATAGAGGAAACGCACAAAGGTACGGTACATTAAACTGAATCATTATCTATTCAGGGTGAAAAAGTAGAACTCGGATAAATATTGTTTTATAAAGGCGCTGATCGATAGTCGCCTAAGGAAGTGTTAAATTGAACCATGGAAATTAATGTACCGCTTTTATATTGCGTTGACGGCGAGGAAATTAGTGTTTCTTAATAAATACACCGCATTTCCAAGGAACATCAAACATCTGGAAAGCACACATTCCGAAATGCCGCTATCGATCGGAGTGTAGTGCAAACTGGTAAAATCTATCCACACGGCCAAAAAAATGCGGTTTATTCGTTAATGGTTAAATGAAGTAAAAGTTCCATTGATTTGGCTAACATGCAAACGAAGCAACACATTAGCCTAAATGTCTTGAATACAATGTCGTTGCTTAATGTAGCACTGCCATTCGTAAACATTCCACTGCGGGGTATTTAGAAACGGGCACGTAAACGAAAGATTAGACCTATACATTCCCTTTTGTTATTTGTAAGATATGATTTAATAATCACTAAACTTACCCAAAATGATCTAACTTAGGAAAGCGCTACCGTTCCGCATTCAAAAATAAACATTTTGGCTGACTATTAATAAGATCGACAATAAAGTCATAAATAAAGTCGGTTATATGTCATAGCCGTTCAAGTCCAAAAAACTGAGTCATGTTCTTTATTTGTAACAAGGGTTTAAGGTAAGGAAAACTAAATTTCGATAGATCAACACCAAATCGAGTTACAAATGACTAGTGGGACCTCTAATTGAGTTTGGACTGGGCGATTGAGGCTCCAATAGAACAAAGTACAGCAGACTATGTGCTGTTTGGAGCAGGGTTTCAGAAGACAAGGAAAAGTCGTGGAGAGAGACCCTGAAGCCTGGTAGTTGCTATTTAAAAGTTCATATGAAGTTTTTTTTACGATGCGTTGACTAAGTCAGACAGGGTTTACAGATTCAGTTTTATTTTCTTTATTAACCGTCTAGAATTGACAAAAAAAGTAAAAAAAAAGATTTTTGTAAGTGTATAAAGTGTAGTAGAGGAAGATATGGACATGTGTATATGCCTCCGCCGCGGAGTAAGCAAGGTGGTTGTCAATTTTCACTCCACCACACGTGGAGGGTTATGCACACAAAATGTGATTGTGTTTCAACAATTTTCCTATATTTGGACGCCGAAAACCATTCCCCTTAATTACGTCATATTATATAGTTTGTTTAAGAATTCGATTGTGCAAAATTATTCAGGGTGTTAACAGATTGTCATAAATAGATTAAGTTGGTTATCGTTGAAATCACATCAGATTTCCCCTCTATATACTGGTTAATAAAGTCTACAAATATTTTTATTGAACCAAAACTTATAATCGTGACAAAACATCCTTAAATAGAAATATTTTTCTCTTAAAATGTAACAACTAAATTCATCCTGCTTTATTTGGTATAAACTGCCTCTTAACGCTAAGCCAATCTCGCATCTATTTCGACAGCGCAAAGTTTTATATTATTGCTATATATTCTACATTTTTTCCACAAAAATTATTTTTCCACCGATTGTAAATAACATGCAAATAATACCAACGATGTTTCTTTAAAAATGAACTTGGAAAAAAATCATTTAGATTGATGTAATTGAGCAGTAGGACCTCCAAACTGCGTTTCAGGGAAGAGAGTCCAAGATACGGGACGTGAAAACAGCTTTTAATTGGTCTAGCCAGTCACTAAGTAATCGGCTAATTGACAACCTGGGACGGATCCAACCAACCTTACGCTCTCCTATTAACAGCTAGGTGACTCAGAGCGTCTGTACTACTATTCACACCACATGCGTCAAGGCGAAACATGCAAATCCCCCCGTACACATATAGGTATATTAGTTTACACAAAGTGTTACTTGTTGCAAAGTAAAGCAACGATCAATGCACAATAACAGAAACCGATAGCAATACACATGTCGAACAAATCGACAATCAATTATAAAGATTTCCAATGCGAAGCTACAGGTTTTTATTACATTTCTGCATTCACCATAGAAACACAGGTCACACAAAAAAGCTGAATAGTCCAAGGAGATAATCGTAAAATGCTTTAAAAGCCACAATGTTCAAAGGATCACTATACAGGCTTATACGTTTGTTGTTTATTAATCCACTTGGCCATTTCTTTTTATCCGACTGATCAGAAGATGAATTATTAACGACTTCGGCATTTACCCGAATCACAATGCTTTCTAATTTTATCAGCAACAAAAAAAAAATACTGGACGACTTTTGCGATCTTTCCCATTCACTGATGTCGACGAAATGAGGTATCGTTATAGGAAACAGGAAAATCTCCATAGACATAATCAGAGCGTGGTAATTTGCGGTGATAATTTTAAGAATATTTTATGCATAGGCCTACATTGGTAGAATTAGTCAAGGTTGGTCGCATGATGCAACTAATAACCTTTAAAATCGTCACAGTTAACCGTCGATTGCAGCATTTACATAAAGATCAGGATAAACAAAAGTGTAAAGCCAACATAGCACGTCTCATTCTAACTTTCGGAATGGTGCTTTAGAAGAGTGTTAAATTGGTTTGATACATGCGTCACTCTGTCTTTAAATACGAAGTTTCTTTTTACATAACGTATTTCAAATGCTGTCAGTTTTGAATGATTCACTTAGAGCTGCAATCAGAGAATAGTTTGATGTGAACGCCAATGCATTTAAAAGCATCGATTACTGTCCAACGTTATTGATTCCATGGACGCGGCTTTGTAAATAGGACCCAGGCCGTTTACTGCATCACATGCATCAAAGCGAAGATAAGAAAATACGAGAATCCATTTTCCCAAGACGCATCGGATTGGGACAAGCGGAACACTGTTAATTTAGAAAAGCGGATTTGCATCAAAGCCGTGATCAATGGATTATATTATGACAGACAAATGAGAAAATTGATTAAATGTAGAAAACGATTGTGAGCGGCTTGCATCCGAATATATTGTTTTTAAATTCGAAACTGAATGCGTGAAATCGTAGCTTAGTCTCAGCAAAAATAATAAGGTTTAAACTATTGAAACGTTTAAAAATGTAGACTATACTTAAGTTATTTTTTATGTTATTAGTCAGGTGTAGTTTGTGTATGATGCTTCGTTTTGACACTTGACTGACATAAGACATATAAACTATACGCGACGGCATTAAATAATTTAAGCAGCAGAAAGAGAAACAAACTGAAGGTAACAAATTAGTTTAAACAAATAAATTCAGAATTACAGTACGATTTAGCGTATATCTCTTATATCTCTCTTTTCTCTTTTTTAGTCAGTATTAAGTATTTATTTTACACTGAAAACGAAGTATGTGTTGGAACATTAAATTTTATAAATGTGCAGTGATATTTTTATTTTTAAATATGCGTAGGTTTAGATCTTTGTATAGTGAACTCTGCTTTATGTTAAACTATAGTTTTAATAGTATAGGGAAGGTTTTCTTACAATAAAGCAAAATTTGTAGTACAAAGATATTTAAATAGCGACCTGCGATTGGCCTGAACAAACTAAGGATTTTAAGTAAAATGAGTTCAGTTTAGTACTTTCCTATCCCCTTTTGTTTCTAAGCATATTGTTGCATTTATTAAGGATTTTGATTTGTACAACTCTAGGCTATGTTAAGTAACCCAAATGCACAACACTTTCATATTCGCGCGTTTTATGGAAAACGCAGGCGCCGAAAAATAACGTACATTTGGCAATTAGCAGTGTCAGCTCTTTGCACAATTACAAATTTATTTTTCAGTATAACATGGTGTTTTCTAGAATTAGATGTAACTTTAATATTTTATCAATTCATTTTAATCCGCTGGGTCGAGGAATCTCCCCATGAACACGATACAGAAAGTAGTTGGGTTGAGGATCGAATCCGTTACCCAACTGCTCGTTACATTCGTGCTTATTCCCATCCGGACTACTCTGCTGGATTTCTCTTACAAACTATGGCAATTAAGGCTGTATGGCTAAGATAATCGATGGGCTACTTCTATTGACCGAACGTTAATAATTCGTATGGTATATTAGGGTTCAGAAAATCCGTTTTTCTTTTAACTTTCACGACATGTCACGAATTTCACGAATAATGTGATTAAGGGGTCATTGATTCAACTTATACGCACCGTGGACTCAATAGGCGTTAAAAGATTAACAAAATCACTAACTTTCAATGTATATGAATTGCAATGCCACTGATCATTTTAATAACATTATAATAATCAAATGAGATGTAAATTTATTCACCAAGCGATTTGAATTCGACTAATAGCAAATTGTATTGTGCAGGTTGTTTTTAGTGCGTTAAATTGAAGATCTGGTTTATAGTGGAGTTAAAATAAATGAGCCTTGATTCAAAATGCTATCCACTCACCAAGGCGGAAAAGCAGAAGACGGGCAAGGAAATATAAAGGTAAGTAAGACCAAATTCAAGGTTACCCTATATAAGGTAAAAAGCTCGTCATTTCCTTGGCGGGGAAAGAAGAAAATGCGGCGTTTCAGTTAGGTTTCATGAGGTGTATTATACTTTATTGCCGTATATTTATAATGTGGGAAAATAAAAAACTGACAACAATACAATAAAAAAATAAAACCAAGGAGGAGGGGAGTTAAAAGTAACACCGATTCTACACGCAATATCAGATCTTAACTAAACCCTTATTTTAGTGTATACAGTAGTATCTCTTTCTCTTTCCCATTTGTTCTGGAAAGATTACATTATCACAACCCTTCTCTGGAGGCTTTGTAGAAGTAAATCGCAAAAGGTCAGACATTATATATGCATATCAAGAATTCATCAGGCTGCAGGCACGGGGTGCACGCAGTGGTGTTTTGAAAAACATTGGTTTGTTCTTTTTTATGGAATTACAAATCGCGTTTAGTGGTATACTTTAGGGCGGAATACGGTAAATGTCTTACCACTCTACGTTTAACACATTGCGGATTGAGGGTTAATCCTTAAAAACGATTGACGGAAAATAGATTAAATAAAATTTAAAAAAATCTTACTTCTGAAGTGTATCCAAGAAAGGGATTTAATGTACATATTTTGTTATATTTATGCCACGAATTTGTTACATAATTGCTCACAATCCCCGTTTAAACCTATTTAATACTCTATTTTATGATTTACTGGATAAATGTGTTTCTAGAAATTTGAACGTTCATACTAATTAAAACAAAATTAAATATTTTAAACCATGTTTTACCCGATACTAGTTTCAACAGAAGAGAAAATACAAATATATATATATATGGCGTATATATAAGCATGTGGTGTAGCCTATACTGTAAATACATTTCATGAATACACGTGTAATTCGGTTTTATGAAACATGATTTACAGATAAACCTGCGGTATGTGCCTATTTTATACTTTGGCGGTGTATTTCACTCCGATATTATATATAACACACAGGTTCTAATAGGCCTATATGCGATAACGACCATACGCTACAAAAGGCGACAATAATCAAATTGAAAATGTATGCCATTGTAAGGAGAGTTATGTCGCACTTTGGCGTATACGTCACAGCACACGACTGTTATTCATTCATTATTCATATAGATATGCCAAAAGGTATCGGGCAGGGCGGAAACGATAAACCTAAAGGTTTATTTGACTATTATTGCCCAATATGTATACATAATTTGTGACTACGCTTCGGTGAGTTCTCTGTCGAGCGGGTTGTGGTTCTGGCGAGAAGAAAAATCATACCTTGCCCCAAACAATTACTAAAATGCCGAAGTCGCCTTTTGAGTCAAAGAAAGTGATTCACGAGTTATAACTTGTGCAAATTGATCGTGGACCGCAAATTAATTCGATTTGATCAGATTTCGAAGTGAAACACCGAAATTGCTGGAAGCGACCAGGAATGATCGGGAGTTAAGTTTAAAACAACAGAAATACAAAAAATTTGCAACAACTCAGCCTAATACAATTGTGGTTTACGGTAGATTTCTAGCTAGTTTCGAATTTAATTTTTCCATAGATTTCCCCCTTCCGCCGTTCAGTATTTGACTTTTCCATCATTGTTTAATGTGGTGTCGGATATGCCATAATTAACACTTCGTTTCCCAATTATTACGCTATTCTGAGCAGCCGCTTAGTTGCTTTAAAGGAAAACACAGCTCTCCGCTCCACCCGAAAGTATGAGATTTCTGTGTTTGATATGCTCTGATGGTTTTTTTAAACTTATTTGATCTTTTTCCTTCATTAGAAAGTGAATTTCTATCGACGCTCAAGAATGTTAACTTATCTAAGCCAACTTTTTAAAAAAGGACTTTTAATTTGGATTTTAGCTCTTTACCCCCACCTAAAGGAATTGGAATCACTGTTGTAAGATATCACTATACACGTAGATGATATGTCGCGCTACAAGTTACAACAAGTAAACTTTTAGCCACAAGGTGGTGAAAACCTCTACACCTTGAATCATTGGCGAGTGTGGTCGAATGGTTAACGCGACTGATTTATAGACCGATTTCTACATAATAACGGTATTTGTAACAAGCACATTCTGAATTTGTTAGATTCTAAATTATTTTGTATAAAATTAAAGCAAAAAAACATTCAATAAAAAGGATACCGGAAGGTAAAAATACAAACAACTAATAACTCTGCCGAAAAAAGGCGGACTATAAGTGCAACATTTTGGGGTTGAAATTCACTTATCCATGATTATTGTCAGGTTTCGTATATTTGAAACCACACATTACAATTCACTATAAATAGCCAAACAAATTAATTCAAAAGAGAAGAAATAAGACAGCAAATGGTAAAATAAGCATCTTTTCGGCCAATAATTTATTTCGTGGATATCTTTATTTCAATGTATACATAAAAACGTAGTCATATAAATAAAGATTTGCCGGTGTCAAATTTGTGGTGGTGGTGGTTGTCTAAATTGCATCAGTCATTGAATACAATTGATATATTTATTATTCATATCAAATCAAGATATTTACAACGTTACAAATCCCATATTTAACACGCTCCATCTGTTCGGCCTATTTTCGTCAAACTGTCTCGGTAAATAAACAACTAAAGAGTTAAAACAAATTTAACTTAATTTGAATAAAATGTCATAAGAACTTTAGCAACGTCGATCAGCCTCTCTGCTTTACATACATCCTTAATTTTTTTGACCGTGCCAAGTTACGAACTTATAATAGGCTCGTCACCAGGACCGATTTTTGTATAAGAATCGGTATATGTATCGGTCGCGTTAACCATTCGGCCACACGACCGTACCATACATCCTCAATGTTTGATTATACAAGTGTATACCGCATGGTGTCGCACTTTGCTAACTACTTGTCGAGGGGGCATCGCTAATATCCGAATTCAGCCCTGTAAAATAAGAAAGAGGGCTGATTAATATGACACGGTGTGTGGCCGAATGGTTAACGAGACGAAAACATACACCGGTTTCTATACAAAAATGTATTAATAACCATTTCATCGCTGGTTCAAAACTTTGCCCGACCAATAATAGAAAATGAATAAAACTTATGTTCTGGCAAGGTTATACTTTCGAATGATAAGCACGACTGCCGATTCATATACAGAATTCCACACAAACGTAACAAAGTCTGTTGTCAACAAATGATCAGCTATAGCATTTTGCATACGTTTAACATAGAACCAGATTTACATGAAACGGTACTGAATGTTGATTTACATATCGCATTAGTGGTATTTCATGCATAATGTGTTGTTTGTAATCAAAGCACATGAAGCGATTGGGTTACATGGATATTTTATGTTTTATCACCATGACTGGAAAAATACAGAGTTACCACACAAGAAATCGTTAGGTTACCTTCTTGGCTTACCTTCTGATTATCAGAAATCTTTGGTGATTATGACACATGATTCATTAGGTATGTCCGTTAAAGGACTTGGATAAGGACATGACCGACTTGTGAGCAGATAGTTTTCATTATGCATCCTTTCGGCGGATGACATTCCGCTGGCGATAATACCGAACGAGCAAACCAGCCCCACATGTGCAAGATACAATCTGGCCGTGCATGAGGACAATCTATATGACGTGTTAAAACACCTTTCTTGTTTACCCTAAGACGCATCACTGTAATTGAGGAGAGGGTATATATCGTTTTTTGGGTTTTAACTGTGCTTTATATGGCGCTATGTGCCGAAACGCTTATTAAGCTATAATATAATGTGAATGGATGAAACATAAATGAAAATAAAATGGATCCGTGGTAAAGTTAAACTGATTATGTACTTGATCATTTTTGCAGTAAAATGTACTGAAATACATATTTTTACTGATTTATTTATTAAAAAAACACTTCTCTCGGCTCGGTCACCATCTTAGCTTTGTGAAATCTTTGACGGAAGAAAAAGTTAGCAATTGTGCAAATTGTAATTGTCCCAGCAACCCGGCAGTGGGCGTGTAGCACTTGCGCTGATCGAGTGATGTCTAATGGTAGCGGGTAGGCCATGGGGAATACAAAGGCTAAGTCAAAAAAAGGTTCGCCCAGTGAAAGAAATCGAATTCAAGAAATGTCGTTGCAGATAAAAGAAGTCATGAACTAAAATCCTTTTACCTCCAGAGATTAGGACATTACCATAAATTTTCGCCAAAATAATCGATAACCGAACGTGTGTTACCACTATGTAGTCAACCGATTGCCAGGTTCTACTGTGCTTTAGCGTACACAAGGCAAAATGCGTAGAAGTGTTTGTATCATGGTGTCTAGGAATATAATATAAAGTATGTGTAGTGCAGCGCGTTTTTTGATTTTTCTGTAATTTATTGTTTGATGATATCTGATGAATGATTTAATCTTGAAGGTAAATTATTTCGAAAAAAACAGTCGTTTAGTCTTTGTTTATATTGACACGAAACGCAAGCAGTATGCATAAAGAGGTGTTTCGACTTAGTGCGTGTTTTATTCGCAGCTAAGCATATGCAGCTTATTTCAAAAGGTGCATTAGTCTAGTTTTCAGAACTGAAACCTGCTTTGTTATGCGCGGTGATCCGCGACGCAGACAGAACTGAAATGAATCATTAATGCGTTGAAACACGTGCGCGGTGCGTTCCGATGCGTTGACTTTGCGTGACGGAAGGTTTACGCATTGACGCTTACTTCTGAAACGTGCAGCAATATACCACAAAAATCGAACTAGGAAAGAAGAGAAATCTTAAGACACCTTTTAAAAAATACTTATAAGTCGCTTCAGTAAGCAAGAATAAGTGTAAGCAAGAATGAGCAGCAATTTTTAAGCCACAGAAAGAAAAAGTAATTTCACCTAGCGTCTAAAACTTGATATTTGTTTGAGATTTTAAATAAAGATATTGTCAGCCTATAAAAAACTTCAAGTACGAGCTGTTGATAAACATTGTTTAGTGGTTTGTGCACTTCGTCGTTTATATTTTAATTGTTGCCGGAATCGATTCCGTTTTGTGCGCGTCGGTCATATTATAAGAAAATGCAGATTAATGTACAAATAGCCAAAACACAATATAAAGAACTTGGATGTGAATAAAATAGCAAATTAAATTAAGTCACTAAATATGCATTTGGCATTGAACATGCGTTTTGTCTTTAGATTTGTTGTATTTGCTGGTATTATAAAACATACGTTGTTCTAAAACGTCTGTAAATTTATATTAACTTTTTTTTTTTTGTTTTTATTAAATATGAAATAGCGTTGCTGGGAACGTTGTGTTCCCAAGGGGAGTTTAAATCGCTGTACAGTCATTACTAATGCTGTTTAATATAAAATTTGTACATGGTTGTGCGCAACAACATTTTCATGCGATATTTTCAATTTCATGATAAATGCCCTGGTCTAGTATACACGCTTTGCAGCTTCCGACTGTCGAAAAGACGCAAAACGTTGGTTGGCCAACTCGGGACTTATGTATTACAATCTTTGTTAACAAATTTGATGCGTTACGTCTTCCCCTTGAATTTTCTTGAAAATTCGTTTCCAATAAAGAGTTGTGTCATAAGTGTGATGCTCGGTGAACGGGGGAAAACTAAAAGGAGGGAAAGAAGACTGTGGGTAAACAGGTAAACTGCACACCAAAATGAAAATTTTTGCCGTTAGAGTTAGTGTTACTGGGGTTAGAATTATGATTAGTGTTGGGGTTAAATTAGTTTTTTCAGCTGTGTTACATTTAGTTTTCATAGTTTTAGTAAGCAGTTTCCCTTCTTCCCTGCCTTCTCCTAGGATTCCAAGACATTTACGTTGTATCAACATTGTGTGTTTTAGTGCTGACTGAGCCGCATTGGAAATCAATGTCGCTCGTGCAAATTGGCTGGGGATTCGCTATCTCCGGTCGGTTGTTTGTTTAGTCTGGCCTTGAAATTTTCTGCATAGCGAGATTGAAATAAGGCGAAATTGTGTAACGCCTTGTCAATAAACAAACAACATAAAACGCGATTTACTTTACAAACTCTACGGTTTTGAAATTTTTAACATTAAAAAATTATGTATATATTACAAATCGTCTTTATTATTGTCAAGTTTAGGTCCCAATTAAAATTAGTCGTTTATATTGTCGTTTATCCGCCAGTTTCGTTGCCCTCAATTTTTTGTTCTGTTCAATTAGATCAATATGTGAATTGGTATTCTTGTCCAGGGGTTAAACACATTTTCCGCTCGGCCGATTTGATTTCCATTTCGACCTTCTTGTCATCAAATTCCACGACCAAAGCTACCAAAAGGTACAGCTTAACTGTTTAAAAATGCGGTGCGTGTTGTGATGTGGCCTCTACGTCTCCCAAACCGCAAAAGTTGCGCGAAAGAGCGAAAATGCGTTGTTGTTTTTCTCTGTTTAATGTTTCTCTTAGTATGGGACACACTTGCTTACTCCATAGTTCACGGACCGGCGAATGTGTATAGGACGAGATGTAGCCGTTTGTTGTCTGGCGAACCAGAACCAAACACGCCAAAAATATCTACAATATGTAGCTTGGATGTAAAATTATGTCGGTTTGGTTACGCATAAAGTATTAACTTAGATCGGCTTCTCTTTTTTTGTATTTCTTAAGATTTGTGTATATACTATTTACATCTTTGTAAGTTGCGATTGAAAAGTGTTTATTGTCCTATTTTACGTGGAGTTCCTCACATAGCCAAGAGTCGGTTTAAGAGTTTGAATGATTAAGAAATTGCGGTTGAGCCCAGGTCAGCAGTACAGTATAGTGCCTATTTGCGTTAAACTTAAGTGCCCTTCCGATGCCCAATTCTCTCGTCCAATTAATCTCTCACTGAGAAATCAAGATGTATAGGACAACCAGTTAAATCCCAGCAGCCAAGGGACCAGCACGAAAACGAGAACAATTCCAATAGCAATCAATGATCTTCAATTCCTTTCTACATGCGTAATACTGATACTGAACTTACATAAACAAGTTTAAATTGAGGCGATAGTCTAGTTTTTAGATGAAGGGCGAAAGACGAAATGCAGACACATTTATATTCAAGTATTAAACATATTCGTAGTTTAATTGACTGAAAATTGAGAAAAGTATTGTACTGAACAACCAAAATATAATATCCCTTGGCTGCAATCGGTGTTGTAAAAGTTGGTATAAAGGCATATATAATCGAACTAAATAAGTGAAAATAAATCATGTACGAAAAGCAAAGAATTAGCGGATTTGCAACGTAGCTTTCTGGAAACCTGTCTGCCCACTATTTTATAATCTTATTAACATTGTAATAATTAGGTAATAAATAAAGGTTTATTTCTCCATGGATAAAGTAATTCATTTTAGCCCAAGGACTTATACACGGTTTGCGTGTAGCTAAGTCCGTGGTTCCAGCAAAGCTTATTCAAATTTAATGACTCGCTTTAAAACATAACACGCCGTGAATGCTATTTTTAGGTTATAAATCATTTTTATGCTCATTTTAAACTAATTGGATTAGTTACTTGAATATTTGATGACGGCTTTTAACTGTTTAGAAAAGGGCAACCGATTTGACAGATTAGAAACAGTCTTGTAAAGCTCCAAGAGGCTATTGTAAATCTTTCTCTACTAGTCATAGAGCAGTGGCAAAAGTGAAAAACCGCAGTTTTGCTTTTCAGATTAATTATGAATGAGTTAACATAGTCTTCCCCGGCAAGACCTCCATAATCGCTCCCAAGGCACAGGCCTGCGTATGTGAGACAGTCACTTATTAATTGCTTTTTAAAATCATCCAATAACTAAAATTTAGGTCAGCAGGAAAATGAAACCTACATATATTATGCGCCTCTGCCAAACTACGTGCAAACTAGCATCGAGAGTTAGTTCCAAACTGCCGATTAGTGCGAGATTCTAGTAAGATTTAAAATCCCAATTTAATAATTCTTTCAGTTCCTCGAAGAGGAAATACTTTTATTTTAAGGAATTATTAACGAGAAAATATATTTTTAGAAAACTGTTACGACGTGTTTTCCAGTTGCTTTTTGTGCAAATAAAAGAAGAACAATAAATCTTCTAGGTCAATCTACCTATTTAACTGAATAATATAGGAATATTTGTCTCATCAGTAAAAGGTGACGGTGTTAAAAAAAGGTGCTCATAGAAATGAAGAATGCTGCTGCAACCCCACAGACTGAGGTATATTCATCTGTGCACTGATATTGCGTTGTTTTTTTTACCGTCCCAAGTTTCGAGTCCATGATGGGCTCGTCAACAGGACCGTTTTGTTAAAAAATATTATTCGGTATGTGTATCGGACGCGTTAACCATTCGGCCACGCGATCTACGAAATGATATTGCGTTGTTTTACATTAAAATAGGATTGCATGTTAACCACACCATGTGGGAAAATCACTGCATATTTTTAGTTTAACATGTGAGCTTTAATCTGATCTTTAATTGACCAACACGTGCTTACCGTCGTGAGGTTGTCATTATTTGCATGCATTATTGCAAGATTTTTTACTCCAATCTTAAACTGTTAAGCATTTCATTATGACACGCAAAATCGTTACCGTTCCTTATTAAAAAAAAAATTGATCGGCATAAGTCTTGGACATTTGATAAGTTCTTCACTACGGCCGTTTCAAATGACATGCTATATATGAACCGGTCGCTCCAACCATTTATCATCAGACTTTAACCACAAGACAGTTTCAGATTGTGCCATATTATTCCACTTTAACGTATCGTCCGTTAAGTTCCCTCTTCGTGAACACTGCGACTGGGCAATCTAGAAGCCACAGTTGCGATGGTTACATGGACGAATGTTTAGCCAGACCGACTCATGTACAGCATGATAAGAACCTAAACCTAATATAGGTCGAAACTATAGGTTCATTAACATTTCCAGGATTGTGTTATTCAGACTGTTTTAATCATTATTCACGTTGTGTAATCAGACAACTCCGGTAATACACCTCTACCTACGATTGTTAAAATGATGTTGGACTGTAAATTCTGTGAAATCGACATTTTCCTTTAAAGTATACGTTGAGCCCTTTGTACATAATAACTTAATGTTTTGACAAGCATCCGGTGTGGAAGAGAAAACAAATAATCGTATCGAAAGGTCATGTTTATTTTCATGGCTGGAAGAGTACTGTAAACCCAAATTGTGTTCACGTAAAACGTGAGCCTTATGAAAATGCGTCGGTTTATTCTTTGAAACCTGATAAAGGTTGTGAGACCCAGTCCTCTCTATTTTACTCTTGCTGGTTATAGTTTTAAAGAAATCGCCTGCTTTCCATAAACGTCATTTGTCTCTTTATTATGGCAGAACTTATCAATGCCATGTAGAGAAATATATGGCTTAATGCACATTATTTTTGGTGGTCTGTATATCGGCTAATGGTAATACCGAAACAAACTTTTTTGCGGTTTCTTTTTTCTCTTTCTTAGTCAAAATATATAATCAGTCGTTACAATATTACTCGTGGTTCGACTATTTCATACTTTACTTAACATTTTTTCCTTGTAAAAAGCTGGTCGGTAAGCCGAATATTGCTTTTGCTTTGGGCTGATGTTTCAGTATCACCGACGAATAAACTGTCTTTAAAATGTAGGTAGAAATGATGTAAAGGTGAATGTTCCCTTTTGAATTTTTACCAGGTCAGATTTTTACAGCCCGATCTGGGAACTTTGCGTCTCTATTCTGATGATATGACCATCCAATATACTAAAGCGTTTAACAAATCGATTGCAACTTTAACGTATGTTTACGTTCATAGTCAAGTTTTGCAT
Source organism: Ciona savignyi (assembly GCA_000149265.1). Classification (NCBI taxonomy): domain Eukaryota; kingdom Metazoa; phylum Chordata; class Ascidiacea; order Phlebobranchia; family Cionidae; genus Ciona; species Ciona savignyi. Next base: position 524,515 of record CH000572.1, on the reverse strand, counting down.
GGCTATTTGTTGTTCTTATAGGGACAGGGCAATTCCTGTTTGTTTTATTCGCGATATCTTAAGATCAGAACGAACAATTCATAGCAAATTTAATGGGACTTGTACAGGTATAAAATGCAGAAATAAAAAAAATAAAAAAGTAAAATAATTCAAATTTGCCTGAACATTTACCTATAATTTAATATCTAGAACCCATTTATAATGCACCATTGTCAAGTGTATAAAGATTGAAACATTTAAATATGTTAATAGATGCGCACGGATTTTATTTTTACGAATAACCTCAGGGAATTTCCCGTAAAACCCACAATTCTAATAAGCTGCCAATTTTCAGTCAGATAAACAGGATTAAACAAAACATTGTTACATCATTATACTTCTCATGTATAACAAGTTTTATTTGGTAACTGAGTACTATAAAAGGTTATACGTGGAGTAGCACAAGTGTAAAAACCCAGTGTTAAAACTTTCGGGAGTTATACATAACGTAGTCCTACATGCATAAACCTAACAACAATATTTACTATATCATAAATTTGGATAACAACATTTTGTGTGGTAACTTAGGGACTTATCACTTTCTACTTGCAGAATCAAACTAAATACACCGTGTATAAAATATACCAACTGTCGTAAGGGATCTTATGAAATGTGTTTTACAAATTGTAGTTGCCGACACGTGTTTAAATTTAAAAAAAATTTCTGCATATTTTCCTTTGTTAATTTTTAAGCCTGAATGGGGTCTTTATTTAACTCGTTTTATACAGTACAGTTTTGGCTACATGACCACTCATTCTCTTTTTTTTAACCGAGCCAAGTTTCGAATCCAAGATGTACTCGTCACTAGAATCTTTTTTTATAGGAGTTGGTATATGTATCGGGCAGGTTAACCATTCGGCCACAAAACCGTACTCAATGTTTATCTCTCCCTTTTTTACGGAGATCAGTTTTGAACCCAGCATTTGGTCAAAGATGAAACCATTTTTTTGTATGTAATTCAGTATATGTATCGGTTCACTGTTTGGGCACGCCACCATACCACTATTTTTTTACCGGACTAAGGATGGGTTTTGCCCTAAGACCGTTTTTATATATAGGTCGGTATATGTATCGGTCGCGTTAACCATTCAACCACACGGCGATCGTACCAATATTTCATATTTTTTTTTGACCGAGCCAAGTTTCGAACACATTACAAGCTCGTCACCAGGACCGTTTTTGTAGGGGAAGAGTGGGTAAAATGGGCCCTTTAGTTGCAAATCGGATTTTTTACTGATATAAAGCCCGCTGGACTTAAGTTTTTCATGTGGTGTCACCTAATACCAAAGTCTTTACACATAACATGTTAACTTTCTAATAATTTTTGTTAAATATATTTTATCAACAAAGAAAAATATTTCGTTAGTGGCCCATTTTAGACAAGGGTGCAGTCTAAAATGGGCCCCGGCCCGTTTTCGATATTAACATTTCGCTAGATAACAATATCAATATTCGCTTCCCATATAAACAATGTTATTACTTTTCTTTTTATGATGTAGTTTTTTTTTTAATTTAACACTTTGGATTACAGCAATTACTTTTTATTTAATACCCAGTTACTAGTATACTAATGCATTAACACCTTGCTAATTTATTGGGAAGCATAACTATCAATTCATGTTATTAATAGCATTTAGAAAACCCGTTTAGTTTATTGTAAAACACATAATATGACTGTTAGTGCTAAGTCTAGACCTTTAGTACTGTTAATGCTAAGTCTAGGCCCGTTAGTTACCAAATGAACATAGGGGGCCCATATTAGACAGGTGCCAACATACGACTTAAAATCTCTATAAAAAATTCTTTAAAAAAGAAGTTTTATTACTACCAGTAAAAGTAGGTCTAGGCTATATAGTTCTTTTTAACTACAGTAAAAGTTATTTTAGCATTTGATCTTTTCTATTATATATTAGCAGAAAACAAAAATTGCAAATTTAGATTCAGACCTTCTCAAACCGAAATAACTACAGAAAACACTGAGTTTGGTGATTTCACGCTCAAACTTCGGTTTGGAGATTCCATAAGTTGATATACTGACACTGGTTCTTGCAGCAAATTTTATTCTTCAAAATATATTGAAAATTGGATGGGTCCCATTTTACCCACGTGGCCCATTTTACCCACTTTTCCCCTATATAGGAGTAGGTATATGTATTGGTCGCGTTAACCATTCGGCCACACGACCGTACAATATTTCATCTTTTTTTTTTAACGAGCTAAGTTTCGAACCCTGATAGGATCGTTACTCGGACCGTTTTTGTATTGTAGTCGGTATATGTATCGGTCGCGTTAACCATTTGGCCACACGATCGTACTACAATATTTCATCTTCCAGCAAATTAGCTCTACGTTATTTTATCGAGCGCCACCTAACCGTCGAAAAATTATGCATAGATCGCCACAGTATGTCGCTGCAGCGTCGTAGTCATTAAATCGTTGGAATGTCAAAAAGCTTAATAAACTGGAGGTTAAAACCCACTCTATAACTAAAGCATATTGCATTATAATCTTATTACAGAAGAACTGTTACTTTTATATTAGGTCGTATATTAAGGCATCAATCGTTTGAAATCGTGGGTATATTACATACGAGAATATTGAACATCAGCCACTTTAAGTGAAATGAAAAACATCGATTCAGTATTTATACTGTTTGTCGTTATCGAATTATCACTTGCATGGTATAAGATAGCATATTATAAGGTAAAATTGGAAAGATAACTTAGTACTAAAAATGCTGCAGAAATAGGTTAACGCTGGTACCCATGTGTTTCGAAATTGTTCTACATTCTTTGAATGGTGATTTGAAAATTAATTTTTGCCAGGAAAACAATTGCGAAAATGATCTGTTCTAAGAGTTAAGGGCATCTTTTTTACTTTAACCGCCATCTAGATTTAAAGCTTGGTCTGACATTAAAGACGTGAAGGTTAACAGTATAAGAAACAAGTAGATAAAGAAACCGTATATTTGAGATTGTGGTATTTAAACAGTGATATTTTTCTTGAAATGGGTACTCGCGTCGAGAGCGAATGCCCTCCATTGATTCGTGAGGTTTTAATCACGAAGGTACAAGTATTGTTTCATTAGCATCTTTGCGTAAATTTCATGTACAGCGCTCAATAATGTCCCGTGCATAATAAACTTCAGCTGTAACGGAGATTACGAGTATAGACATGCAGAGCTGTCCGGAAACTTGGCAACGGTGAAAATTAATGTCTAAGAGCTTCTAATCGGGTTCGACGTTGCTGGTATACCCACTGGGACTACCGGGCGATTAACAGCGTTGAAATACACGAGGGAGCGTATAGCTTATAATGCTAAGAGTATTTTGTTCATTCGCTGTCAACATAATATAAAGCAGCTAAAATGATTAAAAACATGAGAGAGTAATGATTCTCTTTTAATTGGATTCTAAAGGGTGTGACTGAGAGGAATGTAAAATTTTGCTTTTGAAGATAGTGTATACAGCTAACTGAATTCAACGTTGTTCAGCATTTCAGCAGGACATACATAAATATGTAAAAAAAAATTGTTTAACACTTTAGCTTTTATTAAAACTAGAGTTTTCAGTCAAAAGACAGATACAGGTATTGACCGAAAGATATCCTATACGTAGATGATGGCCACATTACAGAGTAGAATCAGATTGAAATCAAAATTTTATACTCAAGAACCGCTGGATGTTGTAGTTATCCATTAGGGGAGATTAGGTCAGATGTTATGTAGTGGTACCGTCAGAAAGAGACAGACATCAGATTATTTTGTCACCACATCCGCAGTCGAGCTACCAGCATGTATAATTAGTATTCACAGAATGTCAGACTTTTGGCAAAAATCGATGGAGTTCTTCTCAGCCCTCTTTACCGTCCCAATGTACCGGGGAAATTGCAAAATTAGAAGATTTTAACGTTAGTGAGTGAGTGAGTGAAACTAATGGTGACGAGTGTATATTCTTGAAATATTATGTCAGTTTAGCAGCCTGCACCGGTCAAGCCATTTTTTTCCAAGCTGCGATAAACCTTCCTTTAAGGCTGTACTTTTTTAACAAACACTGTATTGCCAGATTATAATTTTCCCTTTACGGTTTATGTTAATAAAGTGTGGCCGTTCCCTGTCTTAACAATAAAACTGATTTTTATCATTAGCTATGGCATATTTGATTGAACTTTAACGGCTAGTTATTAATTTACCATTATGTAGTAATTGACGTTTTATTTTAATTTAAACAAATTCATATAATTAATTCATACGTTTTGACAGAATAGAACGCTCGCCTAATGTCAGAAATAGTTGGGAACCAATGGTCTAGGCGGGATATTACAGATTAATAGAACAAAGAAAACAAACTTAGCCAGAATTTCGTTGCTATGCGAGCGTATAATATATTAGCAAGTCATGCAGTCAAACTCAATTGTACATTATGGTATATATAGATTAATACCAACCACTATAGATGTTGACAGTATTATAATTTAAAATAATTTTGATTTTCTTGGTTACACTACAGTTGTAAATAATGAATAAGGCCAAAAGATATTTTTTAATATCGGCTATGCCGCATTCCTATGAAGTCATAAAATGCAATAAGCGTAAGGTAAATAAAGCAGGTGCCAAGAGTTTTAACATTTAATTAAATTTCGGGTTATTTTAAATTTAAATTTCCAACACTTTCGAAATATATCAAAATTAATCGATAAAAAGATTGAGTTTTATTTAAATCGAAGTTTGGCCACGGTCCCCTATTGTTGGGCCCTCGCCATGTTACTCAATAAGCCGATCTTCAGTATCGGGTGCTGTTCTCCCTCAAATTCTGAAATGAAAAGGAATACGCAGACAGGCTGTATTGTTCGGAGTCCCAGGAGATGTAACGGATTATTGACCACCGGTCACATAATGCATAAAGTAGGCAGTAATCCATAGCTACCAAAAGCATGATGTGTCGAGCAGGTATATATGTTGTACCAGAGCATGAGAAAGTGATACTTTTTTCGTCACATGCGTATGCAAAATGTATTAGATGAGAATTTAGCTCTAATACTATTGTGCAGAGTTTGATGGTTTGCTGGAGTTGATGAAACAGGACACATACATAACACGTTTTTAGTTAAGTTAATTCAGTTTTGTCCTAATATTAAGTAGCATCAAGTAAAACAACACAGGCACAGGGAAATACGGCAAAATGAGTCAGTAGTTAAAACATGTCATTAAAATAGGATATATATATTAAATATAGAGAAAGGGGCCGCCAAACCTATGTAAGATTACAACAATTTGCAAGCAAGTCTACAATATTTGTTCTTTAAGTCAGCTAGTTATAATGTATGGAATACTAGGCTTTGTAGTTTATTTTACACCTGCCTATATCCTACATTAAAATACGGTGTTAATCTGGTCAATATATCACAATCATCCGTCCGGGAAAATCTGAGCCGTGATTGTAGCAGAATAAGAAACAACTAGTAATTTCTTAGTATGGTACTGCATGCAGCTTTGACGACGTATTAAGGCAGATTTTTAAGTAAGAAATCGTTCAACTTACGCTGATATGAGCAAAACGGCAATGGCGGCAACTTTTAACAGGGCGAGACGTTTTACATTTGGTCCGAGACGACCTCCTGTACTCAAAACAACACCAATGCAAGGAAACGTATTGGTAAGTTGGTTTCTATCATAATATTTACAAATTTGCCGCCGAAAAGCTATTCTGGTCGCTCGAAAATTCCCAGCTAATATAAAGGAGAGAAGGTCGGTTCCACTTGGGCAATAAAAAGCGCTTTTAACCACTGTCAATATGGTTTACTCTAAGATTTATATTTCTAAAATAAACATTATTCTGAGCAAGATAACAGGAATAAAAATATTGTTGCATAACGAAAGAACTACGAGTTCATTAAGATAACAAAGTGGTAAAAAGTACCATTTTAGGATAAGATGTTTAACAGCTGTATACTTTCCCGTCCACTTTATTGTTGTTTAAACGTCGAATACGACATTACTTGACGTGAAAAACAAATGAATTATTCATAATAAAGATAATAAGATAACCGCATAGTGTTTATGTTTTAAACAATGCTTGGAATTTGCATTAAGGCAAAGTTAAACACATTTTGCGTTCGGAGATAGGCAAGAAGGTAGTAAGTATCGTATAAGGAAAATGAATACCAAGCTATTTTCCATATTAAAAACAGTTGAGCATTGTTACTTAATCACTGCCCCATAATATTAAAACCGTGTATAGTTTTGAACTGTCTGTATCCGGTCAAGATTTAGTTTTGAATCGTGTCATACAGTTTATATGTATGAGTATACCCGGGGAATAGTTGTCCCGTGGGAGCGATCATTTGCACAGCCGGATGTTCACCGAAAATAATGACCGATTTACACCCCAAGTGTCATCTAAAACCTTTCATCTAAAATGAGCGATCTTCTAGATCGGTTAACGCGACTGGCTTATAAGCGGTATACACTTAATGTCATTAAATGTGGATCTGCAGTGCAAAAATATAATCCCCGCCAAAACAAAATTTGTGTTAAACTAAAATCACCACTAGAACTTTACTCCCATTTTATTGAAGGTGGTAAAGTGCATACCAGCTATCATTGTTTACCCATGTGCACACAACGTAAACACGCGTAATAACGTGAAGGCTCAGGCCAATTTGTAAAATTTCATCTGAGTGGTTTACCCCATGCAGTCCATGAAACTTTAATGCTGTTATAGACGCTCACCGGGGCCGTATAAATTCCCATTACACGAAAAGGATATTATCACATGACAGCAAATTTCGTGGCCTGCATTATATACCGGGACATGTTGCCTGATATGCTAAATGACTCAGGCACCGTTAAAATCGCTTTCGTCATGTTCCGAGCCTGCAACTCATGAATAATTGAACAATATTGCCCCAGAACTGTGAGTTGCATAGTTAACCACGGTGCTAAGAGGAAATTACGTTAATAACGTTAAATCATGGAGACTACTAATTGTATTTTAAGGAATTTAAATCTTTTGTTTCTTGTACATTGATAGTAACAGGACCTCAACTGTTAACCGTACGCTTAAACCTGTTAACCATACTATTAATATCAACGAAACACATAGTTATTTCTAATATTAAAGGGACCAAAACCAGCCAACAATAAGTTTTCTGTATAAACCGGCTAATAAAAGTGACATTTTTTTATTGACTGGCTAATGGATAATGGAATTGTTTCGTCTATTTCTACACCGAAATCGTGTCGAACAACGGGTCTTGTGTGCAGGCCATTGTGTGTAATACTATGGGACGGAGTTAAAAGGTTTTTGTCATCGATTTTTGGAGCTATCGATTCCATTGCAAATGCGTTTTAGACATCGCGTGGAAACAAGATAGAAACTATAAAACAAGAGCTTCCATATATCGGGATTTTAATTAAGTATCAAACAATTGTAAAACATAAATACATTTATATTAGACGATTGATTGCCATACTGTTGGTCTTATAAGAAATTAAAATTTACTGCAATCGAACATTGTAAAATTGAAATATGTTGGTAAAAACATTATTTATTACAATAAAAATTGTAGTATTTATAATAAAATTTACAACATTTATTGGTAAATATATGTTTTACTGTGAAATATGGTAAATTTTACAGGGATATTATTGTAAAATTTACTATATTTATTGGTAAAGTTTAATTTTTACAATAAAAAAGGGTAAATTCTACTTAGAATTGATAGTAAATTTTACCACACATGCAATAAAAAGTGCTGCATGGAAAATATTATAAATTTTACCTTCATTTTTTTAAGAGTGTAGGCCAGGTTCAATTATTTTGTGATGATTTCTAGGTAAAACAAATTACGTCTTGAAGTTTAAAAACTGCAAAACTTAGCGCATGATTTTGGAGCATTATGCATGGTTTGTGACATATTTAAAGGAATTTTCAAAATAAGATTTTTAATAATTATAAAACTTGTCGTTAGTTGCGAAGTCGTTAAATGGGCTTTAAATTTTAATGAGATTGGAGAAATGCGTGTTTTGGGTGTTTCTATATTTATTATATGTTCTGCGAGTGAAGTTTAATTAATTTATCCGTGCAATTTTTTAAGTCGGCTCTATTAGAAAATAGAATGACAGCGTTACAGCATTTTTTTATTAACTGCATTATCCAGCTTTAAGCCACAAAGATTACAACTATATTGCTTTGTTTTTCTATAATTTATTATTCATTGCGATTGGTTATATTGATTGGTCAGAAGTGCATGACATGTTCCGCAGTGGCAGCAGGTACCTCGAGACCTCTATATAATTGACTGGACAGCAGCAAATGCGATATTGATCTAAAATTCTACAAGGGTGTAGTGACTGACACCATATAGAGGTTTAATTAAGTCTGATTGGAATTTGTATGAGTTGCTCGTGCTAACATCATGATGCTACGAAAATCTTTGCTCTAGCGGTCCATGCTTCGTTTTGTGTGTGGTTTTCACAAGGTTAGCATTTGAATCGTAGTCTAAGCTGTATACTTGTGCTAAGTGTTAATGTTATTCCAAACTTTTGTCCGTTTTGGATGGAATAGTGTCCATGAGTCGTTTGCGCTAACAATTCAGCAACGCTTTTCTGGGCTCGTTGTCCAGACCAGGGTTGCCAGACGCAAAGTACGCTTTACGGCCAAACTGTTTTTGCTTTACGGCCAAAATTCGGCCAATTCGTATCAAGTGCAAAATAAACTATTTAATTTAGCCAATTGGGCTATTTATCTCTTTATTTGTTGAAAAATTGTATAATTTTAATTCCCTCCAGATTTGTTAAACCCGTTCAACTACTATATAGGAATGCCTACCGTTATTATTTTATTTTAAAACGTCATAATCAGCTTTGTGATTTGTGAATGAGACAGTTGATATTAATTTATTTCCATTTTCTGTCTCTCTTTTTGCCTTTTTTCTACTGTAGCGTAAAAATAATATGACGTTTTGGCTAAAAATTTGACAATATGCTTATACGGCCAAATTCGGCCAGATTTTTCCGCACGGCCAAACTATTTTTTTTGCGGCCGGGGCGATTTTGGTACGATCAAATTTCTGAAATTTGGCCGTGAAAAAGGCCAAATGGCAACCCTGGTCCAGACTCTTTATTGAATATAATTTGTATATGTGTCGGCTGCGTTAATCAATCATGCCACGCGACCGCCGGGCCAGCGCAGAGAGCTCACATGCGACACCATCTGACGATAGCAAGACAACATTGCCAACACCATGCTGCGCTGTTGAGACATTACCAAATGAAACGAATATTCCGTTAGAGTGTAGTGTGTGGTCAAATGGTTAACGCGACCAATACATATAATGACTTATATGCAAAAACGATCTTATCAACGAGCCCATCATGGGTTTGAAACTGAGCTTGGAAAAAAGAATAGTCAGTTCCTACGGTCGTGTGGCTGAAGAGATCGAAACATATACCGACTGCTATACAAAAGAATGTCCGGTTGACGACCCATTAACGGCTCGAAACGTGGCTTGGTAAAATGCCATTTTCTATTTTTATTGGATTTACCTCAGCTCAAGCTATACTCGTTACTTCGTTATATGACCGTTTTTGTAAGAGCCCGTCATACGATCGATTAAAATCATTATTATTACGGCAATCGGCAAAATGGAAGAGAGATAGCGAGAGATCAAGTGTTCAGAGATATGTCCGAAATAAAAGCTGCGGATATTATAGATGCTTCATATCTACAATTTCAATATTTAAATTTATACGCGGTTAACAAGTTACATTAGCAACTGTAGCAGAATCGCGAAAATCTAAGACCATTAGACGCGTGAAATGGTATGATTGGTTGTACTTAGAATATTAACATGTCTTATGGAAACCCTTAACTAATTGCAGAGACTTATTTTTTAAACAGAATATGGCATACAAACAAGTATAAAACTAAAATAAACACATTTTAGTGTGTAATGTTAAGAAATAGTAACAATGTAGCCTACTATAGTTATCTCATTAATAATACATATCCAACAAATGACGCCAGACGTATGTCAGGAAAATTGCAACTAATGTTGAATATACATCCACGCTTTTAAAGTTCGTCTCGGTTTACTAGTGTGTGCGATTCGACACCTTAAAGTGAGTTGTTGGGTATTGGCTTGAAGAGATGAATTATTGATTTATAGAACTAAATTGTAACAGAATCAACTTTGGCTTTTGAACCTATAAAAAGACACAATTAGAGACAGAAACCGAGAAATATTATTAAATTTGCTGTAATAAGTCTTGTCATTTTTTATTTCCCATTGGACAAGGATTAATGATTTTAGGATGAAATGTTACAGCGGATATTAAAGTATGGTTACCAATATGCGCTATAGGTCAAAAGTTTGAACAGACATCGCTTGACGACCTGTTGCGATCACTTTGTGATATAAGTCGGCATTTGGGAGCTGACAAGCAATTGTTTGTGGTATTGCATGTAGATCTAGTCGATTTTAAAGTTAAGTTGATTAAGGTAAAATTTTATAAGCTAATTTTGAATAAAGCTAAGCCCACATGTTGCTACTAAAGTCATGAGGATAAAATTGTGTACAGTTACTGAAATGCCCATTTTGAGTGATTATTTTTATAAAAATAAATTAAGTTAACAAAAAAATAAGTTTGAACTCGGTGTAATTGTCTATACATTTAGAAACTGTCATTGCCTCCGGATTATACCGGTTGGCGATGCATCGAGCGCCGTCAAGAGCTTAGGGAGGAAAAATCAATGAAGGTGTTGCATTACTCGGGTGGTGTGTCGGCCGTGAGTAATTATTTATCGGTTGAAGGGTCCTTGGAGAATGTCGCATTAAGACAGTTCGTTGGCCTCTATGTTTCAACGCGTAAATACTAATTCGTTGAAGCAGGTGAAGGCTTTTTTCAGTCCACTGCATAATTTAAAAACAGCGAAGAATTAAAAAAACATTTCAGTCAGAAGCAGAACTAGAGAACGTTGGCAGGATACAGAACCGCACGGTTTTGTAGATTTTACATTGGTAAGAGGAACGGAAGCGATATAAATGCTTGTCGCTACAAGACCGCATGTGTATACGGCGGCTTCTAGTCCAATCCTACCACGCCGTGGTGCAAACAAGACTAAGGTTACGGACCAAGATACTAGTCCAAAGAAGAGCAATGACAAATCGCGAAATGATACTGGTGAAGATAAATTGAACTCGGTAAATTTTTTGCTTTGTTACTAAAGACCTCAGGACGCTCATATTTACCGCCCAATTAGCTGAAAGAACGGTTATTAAATACCGTGTATTTGTCTATAAATACCGTGTACGGTTATTAAATACCGTGTACGCAATGCCGTTCGATTATAGTTGCTGGGGGATGTGTGTGTTCAATGGTATTTTAAGTTTTTTAAAATATTGTGAATTTTTGAAAACAAAGAGTTGAAAATGGGGTTTCCGTGCTCTGATCTTGAAAGGCAATTAGATGGAATCAATAACTTTAGTCGAGGTGGCAAAATTTTCCTAACTGTCTGACTTGTCGATATATCTCTATAGACTCAGTGACTTCTTGAACTTCTGTGTTTTAAAATTGCAATTGCGTTTTCCCGTCACAACCTGATTCGACAGTTACATTCTCTTCGCTGTCATTTCAAGCATTTTAAATTAACACAATTAGTATTATCGTTTAGGAATTTCTACGTTTTCGATCGCTTTTGGCCACATACTGGGCATGGATTTACCAATAACAGTCGGAATTGAGCAGACTTAACATTCATGGTTACACAGTTTAAACTAAGCAACATCAAGTTGTTGCCACATGCTTTTAATACAAACAGTTTTTTGTTAGTCTGGCAGTTACGTGCGTCGCGTTTTTATTCAATCGTTAATGGCAAAAAAACGCATTGAAACAATGTTATACATATGCACTAATATTCGATTCAAGTACTAATAGAAATATTAGTACAAAACGCAGACCATATTAGTTGTTGGTAGGTTTTAAATAAAAATTTATAATGTGCAGCAAAATCTTTGTATTAACACTATTTCTTAATATGTGCCGAAATTTAGGACGGAGTTTTGAGTATTAAAATGGGCATTAAACGTTGTTATGCATAAATTATTAATTCATAATTAAGAAAGATATTCTATTTTTGTGAAATTCATTAAGTTTTTTTCTAACGAGAGTCTTAAAATAGATAATAACCTTATATATATTCGTTGGCAAACTGGATCAGTGAAACGCAACATTCTTTAGAATTTTGGGCCTCACAGTAACCCACAATGGCGGAGAATGCGTAAAAACCAGCACCACACTTGCCCTATTGATTGCTCTAAGTAGCAGATTTACCCTTTTAATAATATTGGTGACCGTTTTAAGTACAATATAAACAAACAAACCATATACGCAAGCAACGGTTGGTATTTAATATTTTCAGTCTGTTAAAACTATAGTTTTTCAGAAAAAATGACTAAAATGCAACATTTTTTTTTCAGGAGTTGGTCGGAAACAATCCGGAGCAACGTAACTGGAAGGGCATGGCGATTGCGTTGCTGGTAATTCTGGCAGTATGTGGATTTGTCATCCTAGCCGTAGTGCTGCTTTCTCCAGGTCCGTGAAACCATTTGACCGCGCCTATATCAATTATTCATGTTAATAATTCGCAACCGAAATCCAACTACAGTGTTGGTAGGAAATAATAACGATTACAGAACCAAAATAAAAGTTTATGATGCAAAACCTCACTTTATAGCCATTTCTTCAAACACAGTGTGTATTTATGTTAGAAAAAAGCAGAGTGTGTTCAGTAAACTGCACCAATATTTAGTGTCCCATAAGTAGTTTGTCGTCGATTTTTGGCATCAATAATTCAGGGCTCATCAACTAACCACATCTCGCTATTCTCAGAGGAAACCACGACAGTGTACGTTAAAGTGCTGCTGGAGGACGTAATCAATGAAAAATGGAAGACAGGCTTGGCTGCAGATACGTCATGGATAGGGCCGGTTTTACTATGGCGCGATCACTACGGCAATGTTATTAAAACAACGTCACCAAACACGCCTTCAAGGATCCTTATCTCAAATCAAACAATGGTAAAATAATTTATGGTCTACTGCTTTATTAGACAGTTTTACTACAATATGCGAACTCCATAAATTCTTTGGATCAGCTTAAGATAATAATATTCTAGTGCCTGCAAAAAAGTGTCATAAAACCGGCCCAAAATTGCCAAAAGACAAAACCAAACAATTATTTTTAACAGAAATAGACTTCAACATGACATTTTTCTTTTGTGCACTGCCGTTTTTGTCTTTACACATAGGCAGCCATTTGCACGCATTGTAATTTAACACGGTAAAATATTTATTTCGGTCGTTCGCATTTCCTCGTTCTGTAAAGCGTTGGATCTTCAGCAGGAATGTTACACATTTAAAAACCCACTATCTATGCTTATTTCGTGTGTACTACGTATTTTGCCAACATTGTTACAGTATAAATAGTTCCAACGACCCGAAAGGATAACCAGTATTCGAACGATTGTTCCTTTTATAAATTGATTATCGGCTTTCCACTCTTTTGGACTAAATACGAGTCCATTATTCCGATCTAAAACTCCAATGCCATTCTTAGTCGTGTTGTATAACAAGCAAGTCAAACTAAAACATACATTATTTCAATTGCAGCTGGATTTCGGAATTTCGAGTTTTAAAGTCTCGCATGATTTTCGGCATGCCTTGCTTGCCTTTGATGAACAGAAGATATACACCAAATCTTACAACGCATCTTACTTTATATACAACATAGAAACTAGGTAAGTTTTGTACTTCGGCGCATTTGTATTTTTTAATCCTGATTGATGCAAGGTTTCGATAATATACGCTGGTAGCGTCTGTAACATGACAAATTGTAAGAAAACTGTGCTCACAACGAGATCTCCGAAACTATTGAAAAAATCCATATTGGATTTTTCGATGCTTGATGAGGCCCGGTTGATTATCCTTGTTTTTGAGAGATCTAGTTATTTTTAAATCAACAGTATTTGTAAAATAAGTTGTTTTTTTATTTCAACTTATGTTGTTTTGCACTTTTCAAAACAGATCAAGAGAGCCACTCGTACACCAGTCACGTGATGTGTTTCAGTTCGCTGGTTTCGGACCCAACGGAAGCCAAATGATTTTTATTCTAGACAATGATTTGTATTACAAACGTGACGTCACAGCCTCGGTCCAAAGACTAACAAGGGACGGGCGATTTGGTGCAATCAGCAATGGATTGGGTGACTGGCTTTATGAAGGTGGGAACTCGTCCTTTGTTCTTTTAATCGATAGAAGACTAGTTTACTGTCAAGAGATAATACACGGTTTTTGGCAGGCTCCAATAATAGAACGCGAAATTCGTCTCTTATCTCCAAAAACTGCTTTGCTAAATGCCTTATAGTTATATGTCTTAAACCATAACATATGGAAGTGTATTGTGGTATGGCGTTGTGTGAGTGTCTTGAATACTCATATAGTCCCGATGATTCTACTGAAACAATCACAGCACATAATATAGGACGCAAACGATAACTGTGAATGCAAAACCTATCTATTACCTTTCCAAAGTAATTGTAGTTAAAATTATTTAATTATTGGTCATGGTTGGCCAGCTGCCGGCTCGCCTTAGATACTGAGTTTTCGGTAAATTTAGATACAATGTTCGTTAGCTATAGAGTGGCGTTGATATCTTGTTTGTTTGCTGCTCTGCAGCACTCGATATCTTAAAGTCGACAAGTTCACCAATTATATGTATAAATTTATCGGTAAAATATTTACTGGCGTCGAAAAAGATTCCGGGAAATATCTCAAGTTTAGAGAGACTACCATGAGAGTTGTAACATTATCTTAACTCTTCTGCCATGACTTATTTTAATAGACAAACCTTTAGAAACCAATTAAAAATTGCCCAAAGTGCTTGCAAAATTAAGTTGTAATCTTTTGGCGATTTATCGATCGGTCAATTTAGTTGAGTAATAAAGTATTCATTAGCTTCTATTGTGGTGCGAATAATGTTGTGCCATTTATATTAAAATTCTAGACTAATTCAAAATCAATTATTCCGATATAAAATGAATACTAATTTGAAATTTACGTAATAGCATTTCAAAAAGTCTTGTTGATTCGATTTTATAATGAAATTGTATAATATTGTATTTGTATATACTAAGTATGATATTGTATATACTTGTATTGCACAAGACAAGCAGGACCGATGACAGTGTTAAAACATGTACTGTTGATAAATTAAAGGCGAAAAAAGTAACAAATCAGACATACACAAACTTGACAATATTATGTGCTGATAAAATCGGTGTTCTGTCAAATCGAATTCCATTTCAGACGAGATTCTCGGTACAAACATTGCACACTGGTTTTCACCCGATGGTAGATATTTGGCATATGTCCGATTCGATGACTCCCAGGTAACAGATGGCTACGTGACTACATACACAAGTAATGTGGAACTCATGGAGCCCTTACTATCTCCCATAGCGACTTTCTACAAATGCCCCAAGGTAAATCATTGTTTCAGATAGAGGTACTAATTATATAATGGTCAATATATCGATTGGGATAATTTTAAATTACATTATTTAGGCCGGACAAATGAACCCTACAGTCTCGGTTCGGGTGGTTGATTTGGAAACTCTTGACGAAGTAGCCCTCGCTCCCCCACTTGTGTCAAGGTTTGTATCGCGTCTTTCAACACATGCTTAAAAAAATCCGCATTTAAATGTCAATTCAAGTTTAAAACCTTTTACTCGTGGAAATGACAAAATTCACGGTGCCCAATTATTTGAACTAACATTACTGTTACCTTGTACTAGGGAATGGTTGAGCATGCTACATTCAGTCACGTGGACAAAAGACAGTCAAAACATTTTAGTCACGTGGTCAAATCGCACTCAAACAGTCAGTGTCACGCAACAGTGCTATCCGACCTCGGCTACTTGTGTTGACGATGTCCTACAGTTAAGATCAAAAAAGAACGGATGGATACCACACTTGGTATGAACACCATTTTTCCGCTTTCCTGTCAACCGAGACGACATGCTTATCACCTTGGTTTACGTTGATTGCATAACCTGCTAATATCGATTAGGATTCAAGTTTAACTTTGGGCATAACGTGTGGAATTGTTTTCGATTAAAAGTATTTCTTTAATTTTTTGTTTGTAACCGGGGAAGTTAGGGAACCCGGATGGGGTCGTCACCATGACCGGTTTATGTACATCTGGTATATTTATCAGTCGTGTGATAACCATGCGGCAACAGTTAACATGGTAAAATATTGTATGGCAGTTAAAACTAATTTTAATATTGCTAATTGCTTTCAGAACAAGGCTCATCTGACCTCGAGTGAGCCAGGGATATTTTTCTCTATCCTACCAAGTAACCACGGGGCTCGCGGATCGTTCAGACATCTTGCAATGATCAACTACACGGCGGTTTGTATATTTATAGTCATATTTTCCATGGTGTGTATTAAACGTACACGGATCTGTAACATAAGATCAAACGGCCTAAAAAATGATTTAACGCATATTACCCTCTGGTATGATTTAAAATCCCTATGTGTTTTCGATTAAACCTGATTTCTGGTACTCTAGCAATATTTACTTATCAACAACTAAGATTGAGCAATAATTTAAAAAACGTTCTCTCTAGATAATCACTTTGCTGGGAGGTATTATAATATCACTATGGAATTAGAAAAAATGATGGTAGCAATGTCCGTCAGTTTTTGCAAACGTGTTGTAAGTGGATAACAGTCGCTCCCAGTTTAGGATGCCATAGTTGGGATTACGCTATAGCTCTAAATTTTGACTACTTTTCTTATATCTTGATTTTCGATAGAAACCTCCAATTCGGACCTTTCTCACCGATGGCTCTTGGGAGGTCACTAAGCTTCTGTACCACGACGCGGAATCAGGGAACGTATATTACATCGGCAACGAACAGCAGCCCGGTCAACGTCATGTCTACGTCATTGGTACGTCAGGTGGTTCGCTGAGAAGGTGTCTGACGTGCGATCCAGCCGTCGATCTTACGAGGATCAACGGAGCAAGGCACATTCCACGCAAAGTTAGCGGAAAGCAATGTCTCTATTTTGACGCGGAGTTTGGATCTTCATCTGATTGGTTCCTCCTAAACTGCTTGGGTATGCGTCCGAACATATTGCTACGAATTAAAAACTACGGTCTACGTGGTGCGATTTGTTACCTGCTTCAAAGTAGCTTCAGTATCTTATTGTAACTGCTGAAATATTTGTCTTTAAACTCGATAAAATCTAATTTACCGAATTTTTAATGATTTTCATACCGGGCAGTGTTTCGAGCTACTAAAGGTTCGCCATCAAACCGTTTTTTAAAAGTAATTGTAATATGTTTCGGTCCCTACATTAAAGCATTTTTATATCTAGTTATGTTTAGAAACAACGACATGCCGGTCACGAGAAAGGTTTTTGTATAGGTCGGTATATGTATCGATCGCGCTAACCATTCGACCACACGACCATTCTAAATTGAAGCATTTGTTTTTGTACAGGTCCTGGCGTGCCCTATTCTGCCTTTGGTGTTCTCTCCAGTGTTAACCGAGAAGGAGTTGATGATTTCTATGACAGTATCCCGGATGTTGATACGTTGATCGAGGAACCAAAAGATGGAATCGCAGTGAAACTTCTCGAAAGTTTCACACCTTACATTGTTAACTATTCCAACATCATGGTCTCCATGTACAGATATGAGACGGCAAATGTTTTAGGGCGCCGTAAGTAAATAGTTGCTGTGCCCACTTTTTCTGCCTATTTCTATATTCCAATTTTTTGTTCTTTTTATGTTAGATTATTTGCAATAATATAAGCTTAAACATATTTGCAGAAATACCTCTAAGGATGATGCTGCCTCACGGCTACCAATTAACAAAACGGCCAGTTGTATTTTACATGTGAGTTAAAGTGCGTTGCATCCTAGTTTATCCTTTCAATAGCATTGTTTTAATATTCATATACTTTTTGTTTTTCTATGTACCAGTTTAAGAATACACCCGTTAACATTGTTGGTGATGTGTGTGTTAATTAGTGAGTCCACCGTTCTATTATATTTAGTCATTTAGCATATATCTGACCACCTGTTCCCTTCTACCGGATGTTATATATGTCTAATGACTTTCGTGTCTTTCGCTTTATATGCCCGTTTTTGTATCTGACCCTTCAGTTAGTTCTACTATATTATTCTACAATAAGTGCCCTGCCCAAGGACACAACCGACTAGCTGATGATCAATTTCGACCTTGCAAACCCATCGGATGAAATACGATGCACTTTACCAACAAGCTATTTGGGTGGATAACCATCTTGTTAAGCGTATACAGCCCACCATTATGTCCGCCTATCCTCACATCTCTTTGTACTCCTATCTTGTCCCAAAAGGCTGCTTAACAACGCCAAAATGGGCCCTGGTGAAACCTAGAGATTTAATCGGTGTGGCTTATTTCTTCTCAGAGGCGATCTCGGGGAACAGAACGCGGATTTCCGATTTCGAATGGACTTCGCTGAGTATATGGTGTCTCGTGATAACGTTATTTTCGTGTTCGCTGACATCCGGGGATCAGGTTATCGCGGAAACAAGGTACTGCAGTCAGTGGCTGGAAGGCCCGGTATCTCTGAAATAGAAGACTTGAAACAAGTTTTACTGTAAGTTTGTTTTACTGTTGTTCCACTTCTATACGCAATCCACACAATTATTATTGTGCTATAATTACTATAGTCCTTAGTGTTTATAGATATCTCAGTACAATAAGAATGTAGGCGACAACAAATCGCACAAAAATATTACAAACGTCAAAAACAAAATGTACCAATTTTTCGGACGTCTTGGCAGGCACGTTAATGTTTGGTAGCCATGCCTGGTTGTACCAATATTAAATAATTAATTCGAGTATAGAAGTTTTTTAACGATTGTCGTTTTATCTTTTTCCTGTTTTCTTCATCTTTTTCTGCTTTGATAATTCTTTATAAAAGGATATGTTACCTAATGTCATCGTGAAAATACAAAATTACACCAAATTGAACTAAATATTAGGGTTAAAAGAGGTGACCCCGATATTCCTACAGTATTATGCCCATCACATAACCTTTTGACTTAAAGTTTCATAAATGAACTGTTGTTTTATCCATAAAAGCCAGTGTAATAAAACACGTTATTTATTATCGTAAAGAAAAATGATGGAATAAAGGAAAACACGTATATTATATACCACGTCGGCATAAATAATACCAAGATTTCTAAAGTTTTAATAGATCGTCATTATATTTAGGTACCTTCAGAGAAAATGGAGCGTCTCTCCAGCCAACGTTGGAGTAATGGGCAGCGGTTACGGTGGTTACGTTGCTTTAAGGTCCCTGGCCGATACAGCAGGAATATTTAAATGTGGCGTTGCAGTTTCACCCATAGTTGACTGGAAGCTTGCTTGTAAGTTGTTTTTGGTTTACTATTTGTCGATGGGGAGGGGTTATTTCAGTCATGCACCGGTATTGCAAACTTAATACTGCCAGCTGGGCGATGTAAATAACCAAGCATAAACATGCGGCTATAATTTGGTTAAACAGATTTGTAAGAAATTCTTGTTTTTTTTTATTTGGGTAACGTACAAAACTAACTTAAAGAACCCACAAACAGAGATAGCAATTTTATTATAAAAAATTAAACGTTTTTAGATTATTGTGAATTTAAAATTGTAGCATATTCCTAATTTTGATTAGTATTTTGCTAAAAGGATACACTGAAGATGACTGCGGTCAGTAAATATACCTCAAACTTACAGCTTCAGCCAGGGCGGAGAAATTGCTAGGCCTTCCTCAGTTTAATCCACTAGCTTATGAGCGGAGTAATGTGCTTGGGCGAGCCAATATGCTACGTGATTCGCATTTACTTATCTTTCAAGGCATGAAGGACAGTAAGTTGACATGTGTGCACAGCTAATTACTGGCTCTAATAATCGTTTATAGAATAGTGTGTCCCCATGTCCAACGAAATGTATATACCCAATAAATAATTGCAAAATAGGGTCACTAACTTTACTTCAACCCCAGGTAAAACCAGGTATACCTTTGGGGCTATTTCCGATCTATATATATAAAAAAACTTCGTCTGGGACCAATCTAATTTCACACCAATATACAGCTTGAATTCAGGAATATGCAAAAAATATTATTTCAGCGAATATGCACAAATTAAACCTGGATACCTGGGCAATAAAATAATTTTAAACTTAAGTATCAGCTATATTACATTTATAACTTAATAAGCCAAACGTTTTTTATTTGAGGACATAAAATTATTGGTGCCTTTTGCAATGTGCAAAACAGTTGTTCTTCAAATTATCATTATCGCCTTTTTACAGAGATAGTCCATCCACAACACAGCATTACGTTGAACCAAGTTTCTGTAGATATCGGTCTTCCGCTGTCAAATATCCAAACTGTATACTATCCCGACCAAGATCACCAATTATCTAACAAGTTTTCGAAAAGGCACATGTTTAAAAGTGCTCGAACCTTTCTGGAAAACTGCGTGAACGGAAATTTAATAACATCCAAGCCTGTCACTATTTGAAAGATAGAAGAGTATATGCCCAGGCAAGATATAGAACTAGCGTGTTTGCAAAGTACGGCAAAGAGTATCCGATGTCTCTAAAACTCCAATATGAGGCTGACTCTTATTCATTTTGTGCAATACGTTTTTTATCGCTTTGTACAAAGTTCACTGCGACTTGTTTACACTTAGTTATAACTTTTGTTATTTCTAAAAATTGCTAGAAATATTTGGGGTGTCCAAAATTTTGAACAACATTTTTACGAACACCATTTGTAGGCTTCACTGTATTAGCACGTATTTGTGGAATACGTAACACGTTTCCCAATAAATCATGACGTTATTTCACAAATCCGGTGAAAACAAAATTTACGTAGGCGAAATCCTATACTGGTGGTGTCAACTTTGTAATATGACGCACTAACGCAGGTCTGCAAAAGATCTCCAAAGAAAATCAAGTCCCTACAACTACCTCTAAGAGAGTTGTCCCCTTTCAACCACAAATGTGTTTACGCAACATTCTGATTACAAATTTTCAAGTTTAAGAACACGTTATTCAATGTACTTCTTAATAATAACCATGGATACATTTCTGGAGGAAAATTTCTGGGGTATGATGGCCTTTGGTGGGCAAGATGGTAAAGCGGTGTGTCGTTGGCTCCATAGAGATTCAATTATTGGTATTTATATATTGCGATTAACTTGTTGTTTACGATTCCGCGAGAGCAAATAAATGGATTTATTTAAGAATTTGTATTATTGATGGCCAATACTAAATAACTAGACTTGGGAAATTAGTAGATTAATAGGCAGGGCATGTTGTAAAAGAGATGTAGTTATGAGGCCTCTACAAAATCGAAGTGACGGAAATATTATCAAAAATAGCTGGATAATATTTGTTGGTTGTCCATCGACGGGTATACTAATTTTAAATGCGAGGGTTTAAAGTAGATAAAGTTAAGCGAAGACCAACTTCGGATGAAGTCATATTACTAATCATTGGATTGCGTTACACAGTTCCGGTACATTTTGTCAAACGACGAAATCACACAATCAATAAAATACAGACCTACGAAGTTACCGTGTTCGATTGTGTAAGTCGGCAGGTTTCTCTTCAGGACGACGAGAAGACGCCAATTTCTTATCAACTCGCTCGAGATTTCATTGTACGTAAGGCCGATGCGGCACCTCCCCAGTGGATAGCGAAAGGGCAACAAAACGGGGCTTGTTTTTCAAAAACCAGTCTAAACCGGAAAGAAATCCGGTTTCAAAGCTGGGTCTATTTTATTCAAATTTATCCGATGACGTAGGAGACCGGTCGCTTGGCGATAGTCCCGAGTAACCATAACACAACAGAAACCGAGTTCGCAGG
>CH000572.1:491146-502384 GCA_000149265.1 Ciona savignyi | reverse complement strand
CCCTACACTACCTCTAAGAGAGTTGTCCCTCTTTCAACCACAAATGTGTTTACGCAACATTCTGATTACAAATTTTCAAGTTTAAGAACACGTTATTCAATGTACTTCTTAATAATAACCATGGATACATTTCTGGAGGAAAATTTCTGGGGTATGATGGCCTTTGGTGGGCAAGATGGTAAAGCGGTGTGTCGTTGGCTCCATAGAGATTCAATTATTGGTATTTATATATTGCGATTAACTTGTTGTTTACGATTCCGCGAGAGCAAATAAATGGATTTATTTAAGAATTTGTATTATTGATGGCCAATACTAAATAACTAGACTTGGGAAATTAGTAGATTAATAGGCAGGGCATGTTGTAAAAGAGATGTAGTTATGAGGCCTCTACAAAATCGAAGTGACGGAAATATTATCAAAAATAGCTGGATAATATTTGTTGGTTGTCCATCGACGGGTATACTAATTTTAAATGCGAGGGTTTAAAGTAGATAAAGTTAAGCGAAGACCAACTTCGGATGAAGTCATATTACTAATCATTGGATTGCGTTACACAGTTCCGGTACATTTTGTCAAACGACGAAATCACACAATCAATAAAATACAGCAGATAAGGATTATATTTATTAAACAGAACACCATTGAAGTTTATTTGTTTTATTAGAACAAATTGCTTGTGCATCGGAAGATACAAATTTTAATAATACACTGTCACACAGCATAGACTATAGTTTACTTAAACATGCTCAGTTGTGGGAATGTGTGTATGATGATTAAAATGTTGTTATACATATTTGTATAAGAAATAAAATTATATAATTCTCTTTATTACCAATTGCGATGCATCATAATGATACAATTCAGTAGATTATTATTGTTAGCCAAGAAGGGTTAATGCAGTAAAATATATATGGTAACAGTCTTGTTCGATTACATTGGATGTTTACTTCTTCGGTTGGTATCTGAAATGCAAAACAAACGTAAATCTTTATCATAGTATGTAAATAAAAGAGTTTCTGCTAAAAACAAGCAGTGTATTCATTTTTGGTATTTTACCAGTTAGTTGCTTACTGATCCGATGTTTTTGTAAAACTTTTTTTAAGAATCGTTTAAATAACTGGTACCTAAGGATCATCCATGTAAATTGTTTACGACGACCACTAAAAACCTGCTTTCAGTCCTTCCATTTTTTTTAAAAGAAAAATGTTTATGTATGCATAGTGTAAACATTTCCCCACAGTGTCGCTCTTATCTCAGTACCAATTTAATGCGGTATGTCAACACAAAATTAACCAATGGCATAAATATAAGCGATGCAAACTAACCTTTGGTTGTTAGGGTTCATCTGATTTGAATGGTTGTCCAAATTAGGTTTGCTTGTATCTTTGTATGATGATTGGTATCCTTGATACCTAATAACCATAATTTTTTGGGGTAAATTGGTATTCTGCATCGAAGACCAGTGCTAACGCCACTAATTTCCGTCAAAGAATCTGTGTATTGGAAACTACGGTGGGCGCAAGGTAATTAAACGATGGCCCCTGTAATTATGCCGCTTGAGCTTTTCCAACGGGTATAAACATGATTATCCTAGCTATTGTCTAAGGCTAAACGCTAGTTTACTGCATATAGCCTTTCTTATTGCTTAAAACCAGTGCAAAAAATACATGCACAGTAGGTAACCAAAAATTGAATTGCTTTATAATAGAAGAAGACAAGGAGTTTAGGTATGGACACAAACAAACCAATATAAATTCAGAAAAATGTCGGTAACATGCTTTACGTTTGGCTGCAGTTATATGATAAAAGTAATATAAAAATACCTGTCGTTGTTGGGGTTGCATTGTGCTGATTTATTGTCGTTATTTGCTTTTTGTTGAGGATCCATCGTTGCTTTATGACAATAGAAATAGAAACAATGTTAATTTCAACAAAGAAAAAAAACAGACTCCGATGGATAAAAAACTAATAATAAGAAAAAACATTGTAAGCAGGCAATAAATTCGGTTAAGCTTTTTAGTCTACAAACCATTTGGTAAAAATCAGTTAAATTAGTTTATTCTATAGTATAAGTGAGCAATCCATTTCAACTTACCTTTTTTCGTACTTCTTACTTCTCTTGGAGCGCTTTAGAAATGGGTAGATGATGTATGATTTTGTGGCCTTTTATATCCTCCGGACTTGTTGGTGTAGTTTTCCACTGCATCTCTGTAATTTTCCAATGACGTATTAAAGCGAGATTCATTGTCCTCATCCGGGACTTCCCCTCTTGCAAAACAGTTTAATTAAGACGTCATTGCCAATATTTACATACACGTGTGTGTAACTTTTGATACAAGTGGGGGGATACCCGATATAAAGAATACATTCAGCATATTGGATGTGGAGGTTTGTTGAAATAACTAAAACAATGAGTCGTGTTATGGAACATACAAAATAATATTCTGGATGAAAATGCTATCGAAAAGATCTGGATTTTATTTTAAAATAAATCGGTTGTGTTTTAAGGCGATACTGATTGTGTAATTTCGCGTTTTAAATCACGCCAATACCAACTTTGAATGAAGTCATATTTCCAACTATTAGATTGCATCATACAGTGCCAGTGCAATTTGACATACGATGAAGTTACACAATCAATAAATTACGGAACCTGACTATTCTGTTCAGAAAACAAAACACCGATAAAATTACATAAGCGCTACAAGGCGTTTCGTACGACGACACCCATATATGTTACACGAATTCACTATTTCACCACATGTTCCATTTCGAACGTAAGGCATGGATTCGTTTGCCACGTGAAGTAAACGCGATGCGGCATGTTTGACTTATATTGTGGAATGGTTTAGACCATGGACGGTGGAAGCACATATCGAACCTTTCTAGCAAACTGCGTGAACAAGAATTTAATAACATCCAAGTCTGTCAGTATTTGAAGATAAAAAAAAATATGCCCAAGCAGAATATAGTATAACGTTCTTTTCAAGGAATGTAAAGAAAGAATATCCGATGTCTCTAAAACTCCATATGAAGCTGACTCTGATTCATTATTTGAATACGTTATCACTTTGTACAAAGTTCACTGCGACTTGTTTACACTTAGTTTTATCTTAATTTTTATTTCTTAAAATTGCTAGAAATATTTGCGGTGTCCAAAAGTTTGAAAAACATTTACATAACACATTTCCCAATAAATCATGACGTTATTTTACGAATCCAGTAAAATCAAAAGTTAATTACAAACGTGTTTACACAAGATCTTGATTACAATTTTCGAGTTTAAGAACACGTATCAATGTACTTTTTAATAATAACCATGGATACATTTCTGGAGGAAAATTTCTGGGCTATGATGGCCTATGGTGGGCAAGATGGTAAAGCGGTCTGTCGTTGGCTCCAGAGAGAACCAATTATTGATATAAATGCATTGCTATTAAATTCTTGTTTACGATTCCGCGAGAGCAAATAAATGGATTTATTTAAGAATTTGTATTATTAATGGCCAATACTAAATAACTTATCGACTTGGGAAATTGGTATAGATTAATAGACATGGCATGTTATAAAAGAGATGTAGTTATAAGGCCCTACAAAATCGAAGGGACGGAAATAGTATCGAAAATAGCTGGATAATATTTGTTGGTTGTGTATTGGTCGGTATACTAATTTTAAATGCAGTTTTAAAGTCGAAAAAGTTAAGCAAACACCTTCGGATGAAGTCATATTACTAATCATTGGATTGCATCATACAGTTCTGGTACATTTCGTCATACGATGAAATCTTACAGTCAATAAAATACGGAAGATAAGTAGTCATAAAGCAAAGCACCATTAAAGTAAATTTGTTTTATTTGGTCGAATTGCTTGTGCATTGAAAGATACAAATTTTAATAATACACTTTCACACAGCATAGACTATAGTTTACTTAAACATGCTCCGTTGCGGGAATGTGTGTATGATGATTAAAATGTTGTTATACATATTTGTATAAGAAATAAAATTATATAATTCACCTTAATACCAATTGCGATGCATCATAAACATAAAATTAGTAGAATATTATCTTTAGCCAGGTAGGGTTAACAAAGTAAAATATATTTCGTAACGGTCTTGTTCGATTACATTGGATGTTTACTTCTTCGGTTGGTATCTGAAATGCAATACAAACGTAAAAATTTATCATCGTATGTAGATGAAAGAGTTTCTGCTAAAAAACAAGCAGTATAATCATTTTTTTGGTATTTTACCAGTAAGTTGCTTACTGATTCGATGTTTTTGTAAAACGTTTTACAAGAGTTGTTTGAATAACTGGTATCTAAGTATCGTCCATGCACATTTTTACGACCACTAAAAAAACTGCTTTCAATCCTTCCGTTTTAAAAATATAATGTGTATGTATGCATAGTGTAAACATTTTGTCCACACTGACGCTCTTATCTCAGCACTAATTTAATGTGGTATGTCAACACAAAAAAATGGCATAAATATAAGCGATGCAAACTAACCTTTGATTGTTAGGGTTTAACTGATTTGAATGGTTGTCCAAATTAGGTTTGCTTGTATCTTTGTAAGATGATTGGTATCCTTGATACCTAATAAGCATAATTATTTGGGGTAAATTGGTATTCTGCATGAAAGACCAGTGCTAACGCCACTGATTGCCATCAAAGAAGTTGTGTATTGGAAACTACGGTGGGCGCAAAATTAATAAACGTTTGCCCGTGTAATTATGCCGCTTGAGCTTTTCCAATGGTTATTAACATGAATATCCTAGCTATTGTCTAAATTCTAGTTTACTGAATCAAGTCCGTATTGCTTAAAACCAGTGCCCAAAATACAGCCGAGTTTGGTAACCCTAAATTACATTGATGTATAATAGAATTAGACGACTAGTTTATATATATGGACACAAACAAATAAATATAAATTCAGAAAGTTTCGGTAACAGGCTTTGGGTTGTGCTGCAGTTATATGTTAAAAGTAATATAGAAGTACCTGTCGTTGTTGGGGTTGCATTGTGCTGATTTATTGTCGTTATTCGCTTTTTGTTGAGGATCCATCGTTGCTTTATGAGAATAGAAAAAGAAACAATGTTAATTTCAACAATAAAAAAACCAAAGACTCCGGTAGATAAAAAAACTAATGAGGAGAAAAACATTGTAAGCATGATAATAATAGGGCAATAAATTTGACGAAGCTTTTTTAGTCTTCAAACTATCCGGTAAAAATCAGTAAAATTAGTTTATTCTGTAGTATAAGTGAGCAATCCATTCTAACTTACCTATTTTCGTACTTCTTACTTCTCTTCGAGCGCTTTAGAAATGGGTAGATGATGTATGATTTTGTGGCCTTTTATATCCTCCGGACTTGTTGCTGTAGTTTTCCACTGCATTTTTGTAATTTTCCAATGACGTATTGAAGCAAGATTCATTGTCCTCATCAGGGACTTCCCCTCTTGCAAAACAGTTTAATTAAGACGTCATTGCCAATATTTACATACACGTGTGTGTAACTTTTGATACAAGTGGGGGGATACCCGATATAAAGAATACATTCAGCATATTGGATGTGGAGTTTTGTTGAAGTTACTAAAACAATGAGTCGTGTTATGGAACATACAAAATAATATTCTGGATGAAAATATTAACGAAAAGGGCTGGATTGTATTTTAAAAATAAATCGGTAGTGTTTTACGGCGATACTGATTGTGTAATTTACCGTTTTAAATCACGCCAATACCAACTTTGGATGAAGTCATATTTCCAACTATTAGATTGCATCATACAGTGCCAGTGCATTTCGCCATACGATGAAGTTTCACAATCAATAAATTACGGAACCTGACTATTCTGATCAGAAAACAAAACACCGATAAAATTACATCAGCGCAACAAGGCGTTTCGTACGACGGTACCCATATATGTTACACGAATTCACTATTTCACCACATGTTTCGAACGTAAGGCATGGATTCGTTTGCCTGGTGGAGTAAACGCGATGCGCCATGTTTGACTTATATTGCGGGCGGTTGAAGCACATACAGGGGCTTGTTTTCTTGTTGCCCTTGTGAGTACAAAACCCCGGTAACCCGTGATTTTATTGGTCGTTGCCTCGATTACTTGGCTTCAATATTGATTTATTCACAAATGCGCACCAACACGCAATATTTAATTATGAGAATAATTTATTACGATACTGCTCTCTCGACGAACGTGACTGATAACGTGACTATAGATTTCCAAATATATCAACTTCGATTGACCTACACTACTTTAAAAACTAAGAGACCAACAGAAAAGTTCAAATAATCACTTGAAAAACAATGACAAATTGTATCCATATAGAGTATTTTGCATAAATCAATTGTTTAATGGTTAGAAACAAACTAGGAACGTCTCCATCGATGTAACACACTGCACTACATCCGGTACCAGCACGACAGTGTGCACGTTTGATCTCCCACTTGCCCGTTTGATAATGAGCTCTTGGTGTACGGTCGCGAGTGGCCGAATGGTTAACGCAACCGATACATACACCGGCTCGTATACAAATATGGTCCTTGACAAGCCCTTTATGGGTTCGAAATTTGGCCATGTAAAAATTAAAAACAAACTAAAAAAAAAATTTAAAAAGCACCGCGTTTTCCCTTCACGAGTTCAAAGATGAGTTATTACCTATTGCATCTTAACGTGGTAATATATTCATGGTCTAATAAGAAACAACTACAAAAAGAGCCTAAAATGTATGAATATGGCCTGTTTAAGCATAGTACACGAAAGTAATATTTTATATTCCCACGATATCGAGTGAAATCCACGGCTTATGGGCGCCACCTTACGGCCAAAAAAATCAAAATATGAATAATCTATCTCTAAGAAACAATACATTTCTTTATGGCTACAATGCAAAAAACGCGGATGATTTGTAACATGGAAAATCGTTTACAGTGGATTCAACGTCGACTAAAAACATTGCTAACGTCACAACCGACGAGTCCGCGGTAAATTTTACTAATAAGCCTGGACGTTTCAAGTTGAAAAAAAATATATATATAATATATATATGGTTTGCGATAAAATATGGTTTGCGTTTGTACATTTTATAAGTTTCAACTTATTTGGAAAGTTACACTACAAAAAGGAGGAAAAGAGATTATGTATAAACCCCTCAACGATACTGTACAAAATGCAAAAAAGAGTCTATATAAACCCCTCGTTTAACCAGAGCGTGCGGCGATCGTTTACTAACAATAATCAACAACCAAAACTAAGATGGTAAAGGATACGAAAAGAACTAAATTTATACCTTGTTCCCACCGTTTGGTTTTGGGAACTTTTGCAATGGCTTTAATACGATATAGATATTAACCATCGGCTGTTTTTTTACATATATAAACAGCCGGCCGACTAGATTCTCTATGGGAATGCGCTTATAAAATGGCTGGTTTGAGCGCGGTATATGCTTAGCCATTGTCTGTTTTATGTTTAATCGCCTGAAATTATAAAAATAAACTAAAACGCTATATGTAAACAGTGTTAATAATACAATTTTGTTTTAATTGATTAAATCATTGGGTTTAGGCCACGTTCACTAAGTACCCTGTTTATTTATATATAATTGATTTTTGAACGAATAGTTTTGATTTCGGTAATTTTCGGCTGTAAGATACACATGAGCTAACCGGACGGTATATATACACAATGAATACGTGACCAAAGTGACTTTCGACTAATGCATAACTTGAATAAAACAGCACAATAAGCAATTTACATAATTTATACTTTAAATATTCGCATTCTAAATGATACAGTTAAAATTGTTTTGTTGTTATGGCAACTACACGTGTGTACGCTTTTATGGCACCGTTAATGGTGCTGTTTGTTTTCCAATTTAGTTGATACAACGAAGTGAAAGATAATACGAGTTCGTAATCGTAGTCTGAAATGTAAAACGAGGCCTGAAACATATTACAATGGCGAACGTTGTGTATCGAAATGAGTGGTCTGTGTGAAGAGTTGTTAGAACAGTGTCTGTCTAACCACACTGGTTTGAAGTATTCTTTTGTTAGTTGCAACAGTACGACACATTAGGCTAATCTGCTATGAGTATAGTTATGCATATTGTATTTTTGACGAATATCGCCACTACTATGTTAATAATCGTACTTAGGTTTGGGATTTTCAAGTTAAAAAAATTTCAGATCGTAAAAGTATATTAAAAACTCAGGAAATCGCCTTAAAATAGAGTGTATAGTGATAGTTTTAAAATGTTTTAATTTTACCTCATATAAGCGATTGTTTAAAAGGCACTGGTGAAAGCCTTCAAGCTCAGAAATCTAGTTGATCACAAGTATCACTGAGACTTAATATAAGTGAACAAAATGTCCTTTGTTTCAGAAAAGTGACAAAATTGGAATGAATCTTCCTTCTCCTAATCCGAGCGGTGCTGTACTGCAATCATACAACAACAAAATGGTGAAATGTATTGAGGACCTCTGTTCCAAACGTGACAACCTTCGTCTACAAATTGAATCTGACCAGGAAGAGAAAGAAAAACTGCACAACGACATTCGAATCCTGACAAATCGGTAAGGGGTCTATGGCAAAGATTTATTTACTTGGAATTAGACTTTGTAGAATATGGAGCACATGCCTTTACGTGATTGTATTATTTTCACATTTATATACGACAAAACATAGTTTAGGCTATAGTCATTCCCTTTATGTTTGCTTTTCGGTCAACACGGTCAATGCATAACGCAAATTATATGAAAAACGGGCTTACGGTCTTAGTAGCGAGCGCATAATGGTTCGACCTAGCTTAAAAAATTCAAAAAGCCGATTTTTTAAGCGGTACTCTAAATACTACAGGACCGCTTGGCCCGCTTGGATCGCATGTAGCGCTTGAATCGCTTGGAGCGCTTGGATCGCTTATTACACTTCGTAATTACAAAAGCCATGATATTAATGTTAGGGTTGGGGTTAGAGTTCGTTCTGGGGTTGAGATTAGTGTTTGGGGCAGGGTTAGAATTACTTTTCATAGCAATCTAATTGATCCAAGCGCTCCAAGCGATCCAAGCGGTCCAAGCGGTCCTGTAGTATTTAGAGGCACCCGATTTTAAGCAATCGGACAGGCTACTAAATGATTTTTGGGTCTTAAAACCGACAATAGTTATCAGGGGCGTCCGTCTTACAACGAAATACAACGAATTTAAATGAAGAGCTAACGTGTGAGGCAGATAAACTGTAAAGAATGTGAACAGAAATAGTAGCCTACAAGGAACCATGCAACTAACCAAAAAACGCATTACGATACATTTTCATAATCGTACAAATTTTCGAACCAGTATGAATGTATACCCAAGCAATTGTGTATATTATATATTTCGAAAAGGCTAACCATTCGTCCAAACGAACTTACGATTTAGATTCGATTCAGGTACAGGTAGCCAGTAACAAGGTAACACTTAACAGTGTTGAAATTCTGGTAAAAATCCAATCAAGGCTTAATTCATTTATGCCTATATACATTTGGTTTTAGGTTAGCAAAAGTGAATGAGGACATAGCGAAAAAGATGACATCGCAAAACGAGTTTGACCGCGCTATATGCGAAACGCAAGTGGCATACGCACGCGTTATGGAGACTTCTCAAGCTCTGCTACAAACTGTGCATGGAGCAGCTAACAAGCTGAAGATAAAAGAAGCCGCTTTAACTGGCTCAGATTTTAAGCTTCCGAAACCTGGCCCAAATCGTGATTAAATATAACAATTAAAATGAATGGACAGTGTTGAAATCGATTTTTATACGATGTTAGTATGATTTTTACTTTTTGTTCATTTTTTTTATTTTGTTTGTCAAATTTTAATTGTTGTCGTTTTTATACCTATGTCAGCAAGCATCAAATATGTAACCATATACGATTTCGAGTTCGAAAATAAACATTTTTTTAGTAAGACGACTAAGAAAGGCACGGTCTCCCATCCAGAGAAATTGCATATGAACTTTATATGACGGGATATTCTTGTTTATCTCCGTAAATAGGACAAACCAAGGGGGTTAACACACGAGCTATTGTCAGATTAACTCGCGCCCACGGTCTAGTTACCGGAGCTATTGCACTGTGTTGTGTATAATACACATGTTCCTTTAATTTAGTAGAACCCATCTTTCCACGGGATGTTTGCTAATTGCCTTGCCCAAGGACTCAACAGACTAGATATAGCGCCCAGTTTTAAATCTGAAACCCTGCGGCTGAAGGCGTCGCACTTATCCAACAAGCTAAAAAGTCGGACAAATTGTACAAAAAACAAAGAGGAAATACAACAGACTGGCAGCTACGACCTAATACTAGAAGTTATCATCACAATGTCAGTCTCCTATCCAATGCTGTGTTTTAGGAGTTAAACATGATACTGGTGTAGCCCTATACATATGCTGGAGTAGGCTTACCTACCAACTCGTGGTGATTACAGCCGAGTTGTCAGTAACTAAGTAAATGTTTAAGTAGACTCTAATGTGTGGGGCAAAAAAATATAATTAAAACCAGTCTGGTGTTAGGATCGATTTTAGCAATATACTTTTCAAGTGGTTGTGTGATTGGGCAAGGCACTTTACGGACGTTGGCTTGATCTAGGTTCTATTAAATTTATGTTACCAATAGCGTTAATGGTCGACTGCAGTCATAAGGGTTGTGTTTGCGAAAATCCTGAGAGTCAGGCGTAAATTATGCTTGTTCCGATAGTGAGAAATCTCTGGTGCTTTCAAACGAGTAGTCGTAGGAAATACGAGTCATTTATGTTTGGTGTGTTAATGTTACATACTACAAAGACATTTCATTCGTTTTATTTCACCATTAAACAAATATATTTTAGAAAGGGTCGTTTAGTCAACCACGTTACCACTAGAACTATATCGTAGGTGTAAACGCAGACAAGGGGTGGTGCGCTAACCCGCTAAGGGTGTAAAAATTTATAAGATTCCATGATGCATTTTTTTAAATTAAAAACAATCTTGTGCAACACAGTGTTAAGCTTTTCTGGTTGACCATACATGATTTTTTGTAGGTCAAACTGAAATCCGTAATAAATGTAAATAATTCATTTCTCCATTATGTGTATTGCGAATAAACGTTCCATAATATAAGGCATTGTAATAAAATACAATCTACACAAGAAACTACTAAAACAAGAACAAGCTGAACAGGTATTAATAACAGTGATGCTGCATCAAAATA
>CH000572.1:412196-491046 GCA_000149265.1 Ciona savignyi | reverse complement strand
TGCTTTTCTCCTTTTCCTTGGTTTGCAAATAACAGACGCACATTTGCTCTTTGCTCGCAAGAACCAGAGAGCCACCATCCGGATGCCAACGCAGAGAATGGGTGTGGAAGAGTGAAGCGAGGGGAATTTGAACGGAAACCGCACCAGAAGGAGCCCACAGGTATATTTTGTTGTTGCCGCAACAGTAAGCCAGCCGACATAAACGTGGATTCCATCTATT
The DNA here is from genome assembly GCA_000149265.1 of Ciona savignyi. Taxonomy (NCBI): domain Eukaryota; kingdom Metazoa; phylum Chordata; class Ascidiacea; order Phlebobranchia; family Cionidae; genus Ciona; species Ciona savignyi. The sequence goes on along the minus strand of CH000572.1, from coordinate 490,826 downwards.
TAAAACAAAAGAAGAGATTTAAATGATACAGATTTAGTGCTGTACTGAGTTTGACATTTACGGTACAGTACCTTACTAATTGGTATTGCTGCACCGAAAGATCAATGCCACCTACCCTTTGTCGATCTATCTTAATAATCAGATTTTTGTACTATATTGCACCAGGCTATAATAGTATGATAATTGGGCAACTGACATTGGAAATTCAACAACATTAACTATGTTTTAAGATGCATTCTTTAGTACATTAGTCCGGCTACATAGCTTAGTTAAAACCTGACAATGAACTCAAGGTAATCTGACAATTGACCATGTGATAAACCCACTGTGTTTTCCCATTTACTGGAATAAAACATGCATATGTAAGACATATATGGAAACTAGGGATCCCTATTCTCGCCAGGATATAAATATTCAATATATTAATCTCTTTACCTTGCACATTTGATGGGCTCCAATTGTTTAATAATGACAAACAAAGAAAGGGTTTTCATTGTCCAAATGTGAAGTGCACTTTTCATGCTGTCGTCAATCGTGGCAAGGTACCTGTTGTCTGAGCTAAATGCCAACCATGAGATCCCAATTTTCGGATTGGGTTTTTGGGGGTCTGGCTTTACGAATGGTAACTCTAGCGGAGTTTCACAGATTTGGTATTTGCTCTGTGTTGAGAAAAGTTCTGTGGGTTTCTTTGTACTTTCCAATGTAGCATTAACCTTTGCAGCTGCATTAACTTCTTCAAAAACAACAGCATCGTTTGTATTTACAGATGGGGTGTGTGAGAATTCTGAAATACTTTTCCATGTTATGTAGTTTAACACTCTGACCTTTTGGTCATAGCTGCCAACTGCTAAAAACTGACTCGCAGGGGACCACTCTATCCGCTTGACACCGAGAGCCCAGTCATACGCTTTAAAAGTACTGAGACATCTACCATCCATTGTGTAAATGAGTATTTTGTACCACAAACAATGTTCCCATGCACAAATTACACGGCTGTCTGGTGACCATTTAATGCCACTTAGATCCTCTGTATCAGTTTCAAATAACTTAAGTAGTTGCCACGATTCAACATCAAAAACACTGATAAAATCCTTACACTTCCTGCTCTCCCCCACTGCAAGGTATTTCCCACTGGAAGAGAAGCTTAAACAGTCTTTAGAGTTCTTTATGTAACGGATATATGAAATAGATTTATTTACAAGCGACCAGACTGTGATTCTGAGGTTAAAGCTTGCCGTGGTCAGAACATGCCTTCCATCTGGGCTCCACTGGGCATGAATCAAGCCGGCAGAACCTTCGTCGATTTTGCAAGTCCAATCTGGCTGTTCCACGGACCATACTTGCACCAAACCACGCTTGTACATGGCACAGAGTAGAAACTGTGAGTCAGACGACCATTCTAAGCTTTGTACTGCATCCATGCAGGTGTAAAGGCGAAGAATTTGAAGCGTTTCCACCGCGCGAATGATCACTTTATATGACACGCAATTCGCGAGGTAATTCCCATCTGGGGAAAATCTCACTAGAGACTGTGTTTGATTAAATAACTCCGAAAAGTTCATTCCGGATTTCTTGACCAATAAAACTATTTAATCTGAAAAAGAACATTAATTTGATAGAGATACATAGTAATAGTTAAATGCCATTCATCATTAGCTGTATATTATAATAAAACCCCATACAATACTGTATCACTTAAATAAACTTTATTCTTGGGATGATTGTCAAGTTAAGCCTAAATTTTACACATTAAAATCATTTCTATATATCTAGTCAGTTTTCGATACCGGTATGTATTTATTGTTTAGTATTGCATTACCTGTGTACCGGAGAATAAGTCACCTACTAAGTATATTTGCCACATTTCTACTGGTATTGTGAAATTTGTGCAATATAAAAAGTACCCAAGAGAGTGCAGTTAGCTGGTACCTCCAATCACTACAGGATCGCTTCAAGGGTTAGAGTTAGGGTTCCAAATGCTCCTGTGGTAATTAGAGGCACCCCAATTGACAATCTTAGCAGTCTGCCTGTAAAATAAGGGTGTACATTTTTGCTATGAAATTAAGTATGTACCAGATTACTTTCTGAAGTGCACACATTATTTAGTTTGTATATTGAGTAGGTATTTGCTAAATATTAATTGATGGATTAACTAAGCTAGAAACAACATTTACTTAATTGGGCAACTAAAACAAAAACCTAATATCGTTGCTGGTATGTTTTAACTGTTTACACTAAATTTTACGCAAAATATAAACAACAGCAACAATCAAAATAAAAACCTGGCCCACAATGCTTTTGAAAACATACTTCAGTTGGCGGCAACGGTAAAACATAGATATAGTAGAAATATATTTTTTGCAGGATTTGCGACATTTTTGTAGGATTTGCGAATTTTTAGTAACACAATTTTATTTAAAATTACATTACTCAAACTGATGCCTGTTTCAATATTTCAATTGTGTTGGTGTTCTTTATCGATTAGCTTGATTGATTAGTGCGTCGACTTTCAGCCGAAGAGTCGTGGGTTCGAAATGAGTTAGAATGGGATAGGATAGTCATGTTAACTTCGTGATTGGAAAGACGCAAGGGACGTTAACACACGGGTAATCGCCAGAATACCCCGCGACCACCGTCGGATAAACCCAGTAGAATAATAGATTCTACAAAATTGAACAAACGTCTAAATCATGCACAACATACTGCAATCTCGGGTAACTCGACGGAGTGCGAGAGGTAGTCTGACGATTGCCTGTTTGTTAACGACCCTTGCGTTTTTCCATTCACATGGATAAACATAAATATCATATCCCACACATAAAATTTGCATAACAATTTTTGCAAGTAAAATAGATTTATTTGTTTATCTGTAAAGCTATATGTTTCAGCTGTTTTCTAAGATCGATGGTATGACCAGACAATATAACTGCAGATTAGCATTGAGCTATTTTAGTTTTTAAATATTATCACCAACGTAGCAGCCATGGTTTTGGACGGTTAAAATTACACCGTTGGATCAAGGCAGGGTATCTTATGCCCCGCACCCGACAGTGACACAACATTTTGTTGTCATTGATCAGGGTGCATCCGGATTCCACACTGCTTAACAGTGACACACGAACGGAGAAGGCGGATAGGGAAAGTTACACCTTCTGCGATAACTATATAGCTATACAAGTGTAACTTTTAAATAACGACACAGTTCAAAAAGGTAGTGATAGGCCAATGTCTTTGATGTGTTTTAATTTGGTGACACAGCCTAGAACATTAAAAAAATGTTTAAAAGATAAAATAAATGTTGCTGCACTACATTATACCGCGACTTCTTCTGACATTACCTTATCCTGTCTTAGATTTAGCTTATCGTCACATTAACGCCATTTGTTTGGTGCGAAGGGTTTTTCTTTTGCATATGAAGGCGAGATTGCAACCTCAAAGGGATTTGCGATCTTATCTTGTAGTCCGAAGGCTGTCAGTAACGACGATACGAACGCTTGTGTAAAACTGTCACAGTCGTAAGGGAATATAGCCAATAGAATAGTCGAATATGCCTATTATATATAGAATCTAAGAGTACATTAAACCAAAATTTAGTTTTAACAAATAAACCAAATATTACTTGCATATTAAGCCATGTAGCCTAAAGGCGTGTTTGAGACTATGTCAATATTATGCATTTATATGTCGTAGTGTTATAAAGTAGTAACCTAAGAAACAGTAAGTTCCGTAGCCTATAATTATAAATCAGGATTTTTGTCGACGAAAATCACCCGCTGCTGTAAGAAAAATGCTCAGGGGGAAGCGTAAGTATAGGTTTCGCAGCTGGTAACAGTTCCGCAGACTACCCAGGACAGAAAGCGCTGTCTGGATCGGTTACACGGTGATTAGAACAAGTTCGGAAATCCATTTGTTACGGTCTCTATGAATGCTACGGACACCGAGGTTGATTTGCGACGATCAGCGAGAGGGTTATGCGATAAGATCCGCAACTAAATGTACTAGAAGCTGAAAGCATCCGTGCTTTTGTTAACATCGCTGCTAGAAACTTTAAATACGTACAAGATTTTGTAACGGTTAATCGGGATTAGCAAAGCTCGACAAGCAAGCGGTGGTTACCTGATAAGTTCAATCAGTTTCGCTTATGATTATTGTCTATCTAAGTCAATGCAATGTGCCCGTATTATGGTATTCTATAACAATTCCTATATTTACTCATTCCATACAAAATCGTTCAGCAGTCTCACGATATTATTTACAGTTGCAAATAAACTTGGGCGGATTATACTGACTCTTCTAAATACTATGAATAATTGAAAGCCCGAATCCTACTCGCGGATTTAAAACTTTACAGAATATGCTTGATTTGTACAATGGTGGGAAATAAATGTTTTGACTTGGGCCCGGCGAGTAAAGAGATGAATGCCCCTGCTTTGAGTACAAAATACACTTGAATGAGATCGGAAAGAGAAAAACGCACTAACGACCCGACGTTGTATTTTACCGGCGGCGACTGTCAGAATTCGATCACTCTGTGACCGCATAATGCGAGCACACTGGGTCGTCGTGCCCGCCATGGCCCGCCATTTTACTTGAGAGAAAGTTTCGCGGCGTATAAAGGACTACGCATCTTCTGACAACGTCTTCAGTAAAGAAAAACCTAGTTAGAGATCTGGCAGATATATTGAAATACGCTTACGTCTAATCATATTCATTGTATAGATCCGATGTGCGTTTTATTAAATTCGGATGCACTGATAAGTGTTTAATGTTGTTATACAGATTTCAAGCAGAATTTATAGTTTTGCTGGATGCTCCAGTAATAAATGCTGCGTTCCAGTTTTGGTAAGAAATCGAACGTATCTCGAAGAAATTTAAAAACAAGCGATCAAGAGTCGAGTATCATGCACGTATCGAATAGAGAGATGTGTTTTAATTCTGCTAACGAAGTAGCCATGCTCGGCAGGGAACAATACCCTGATGATCGTTTCATGACATCATCAAGTGTTACGTCATCAAACTGGTCCCAGATCGGGGAATTCGGGGACTTGGGTCAGTTCGACAACTTATCCAATGCATCGCCCAATGGCGTATACTCAGACCAGAGCAGTGCGCGACAAAACCAACTGGCAGAGAATATGAAAACGGACAATTCGCCAATAACCGACGATGTTATATGGAGGAAGTCGCCATCCTCATGCAAAAGCGACGAGAGTTTGTTAGGAGCAAGAGACGCAGAAGATGTGTCGGAAGCTCTTTGCTTCAGCAGCATATCGCATTGCCCGAGTAATACACCTCTGCAGCAAAACCATTCAGTTCAAATGGCGAATTTGTGTCAAGGCTGCGATATTCCAATAGAGGTAAATCTAAAGCAGTTTTTATTTTTTCTTAAATATTGGTTGTTGTTTTTTCTCTTTGAAAATGACGGTTTGTGTCGATTTGGTCATTTTTATACTCTAGTAACATAATATTAAACTGACATTATAATTTCTTGGTATCAAACTATAATTATATATTATAAATACGTGCAAACGTATTGATACACATATAATTCACACTTTTTCGTCCATTCGATATTTGTGTTTTTATATGATATATTACTAATTTTTAGCAAATCGTTGGCGGTATGCTTATGTGCTATAAAATTTCGATACATATTTTATTCGTTGTATGTGAAAATTCCCCCTAATATCCGTGAACATTTTCCTGCAGGACAAATACTTGCTTCATATCGGTGGTTTGTCGTGGCACGAAAGTTGTGCAAAGTGCGCCATCTGCCGACGGAAACTCCAACGCTCCTGTTACTTTAGCGATGGGCAACTCTTCTGCAAGCACGACTACCAACAGTAAGTTAAACACTGTGCAACCAGAGGCAGTAAAATGTTTTTATGTAGCACAAATTTACAATTTTAAATTTAAAGTTGGATTAACTTTGTTTTATCAAAATTATCGTATCATGCCATAAATTGCGGGGTTAATTTGCATCGGTAAATTAAATCTTCGCTACTTTTCACCACATCTTTTAAGGAATGCAAAATTTCTTTATGGTAATTTTTGGAATAGCGTCGACGAAATCATGCAGGAAACATATGCCTGGTGGAATTTGGGCTTGACATATGTTCTAATTATCTTTTATCAGTAACCGCTCTAATATTGGCTGTTTGCCATAACTGGGTGTTAATTCCAGCAGCAAACATCCGAGAACGGGGCGTGTCGTAGCTTATGTCACGCTTCCGTATTTACCAAACCCGAAAATTCTTGTATTGGAAGTTGAGTTTAAACAGATTTTCAAAGTTAATATGTTTCAATGCTAAAAAATGACGAATGTCTTCGGTCAAGTTAAATTGCATTGATTTTTGAAAACACAAACCGAACTGTTCCGAACGCAATAAACGAGAATCCCCGATGGTTAATTAGCTTAATTATTGCACGGGGAGTTGGGGAGTTTAGTGCAAACAAGAAAAATATGACAAAGTCCGCTTATGGATTTTATCTTAGCCCGGGAGTGTTTGCTATCCGTTATCGTTCGGGAAAACGGTAAAGACAGATGGAATCTGTTTAACGTTGTTTTGTGGAAGAAAAAATGTTTTGTCAGGCGGTTTTATGGACACACTTCATTTTTTTGGTCGCAAATTGTTAAATGCTTTATCATAATATTTGCGGAAGTTGATTGTCAATACACAATATGTAGATGTACGCGCACGGGCCAAATTGCGTCATAATCGGTCATTAACGCCATGTGATAAGCGCTGAAGGGTTAAATGCCGATAGCGGGTATTTGCTGGTAAATATTATAACAGCGACAATGGTCGACATTTATTCAGTGAGAAGCCAGTGTCTTAGGTAGTCGTTGTGTCGTTTAAGTTGCTCCTCGGTTTTTAAATCGATTTTATATGGTAGCATACCTACAACACGTCTTCGATAAACAAACCGGTCATATACCGATGCAGCTTTGGCAAATATCTTATCAGCCTCGCTTGTTTTACCGCTGAGAAATTTTAAGGCACGCACTTCTGTTCTCGTAACCCCTGCATACATGTCTGATATTTTGTCAATATTAAAAGGAGAAATAGTAATCTGTCGTTTATCTAAACATGGCTATGTTTTGGCTACGTCAAATGCGGCGAGTGTCAACATTTTGTGTCGAAAAACTTCGCATGGGTTCGCTGGTACACAGCAGACAAGATCTCTGCCGTATAAAACGTTCGACCTTTTGTGGCGTGGGCTTAGCGGTCGATAGGTGGCTCGCTTATCGTCGCCACATTTCGAACATGATGAATGGCTTGGCACATTAGACAATTGATCAGACCTCGGAGCCGCCAATACGCCGACCTACCTGCAGCTGTGTATTTCGGCGAGTGTTTACCCGCGAACGAGGAAACCATGATCTCGTTATCGGCCGAATCTCGGCAATAAACATTGGGCACGGTGAGCTGCTCACCCGGGTTGCCTGGGCTCGAGTTACCGCGGCCAGAATTTGATGTATGGTCCGTGATAATGGCTGGGACGATATCGAAAATCTCGGGGATGGCATTTCGGCATTTTTGAGCATCGATATGAAAATTGCGTCCTTAACGCGAAGGCGAATACAGCAGCGTTGATGGGAGTTTTACATGCCGCGTCCGCGTTTGACGCAACTACTGTTTAGGGGTTGGGTAAAGAGAAAACGAAGACAGCGCTTAATTTCTTACACAAACCAAGTAGCTGTTCCATATTCTCTCCGTTATCCGGCTTTCTCTCCGTGGGAAGCCATTCCCGAATTCTAAGCCAATTTTGGGTAATACTGATACATGGCACACGCGTATAGCCGTCCTATTGTTCTTGCTGGTATGCCAGCCCGATCTCACAATGCAGTATTATGACCTCATAATGTCAATACCCCGCTGTTCTAGACTGCGGGGGGAATCGGAGAAGTGTCAAGGCGTTACCGATAAGTGACGCAATAATCGTGAGGAGTTATTCGAACCCGGAAGTACCAGACAAGTCTAAGTTCAACTCACCCATTTTGGTAACCATATTTGTATGCGTTTACACAGTTAACTGGTTATCCAACTCTATATGGACGCAAACTGACCTTAACATCTTGAGAAAACTTAACCAAATTTGGATGCAATTTTACCCAGTAAATTTTAAAGAAACTAATTTACATAGAAAACAATATGTTTTTCAACCATTAAATGGTGATCGACAACTTCGTAATACTGCACATGTTAATATTTTGCTCGGATCGTAAACGCTGATAATCGTCGATAAAAGAGTTGATGCTGCTGCAACAGTATCGTACAGGTGTTGCAGCGGTATCACAGCGGCGGGGAACGATCTGTGCCGACGGCGTCGCTTCGCTCAATCAAACTCGGAGGTAACCCGACAGTGAACTGTGATAATGTCGCGCATAAAAAACTGCAGGACACGCTCTTTTCTACAAATACAACAACGCGAGCGATTTGGACAGAACTAAATTCGCTTTACACGATAATTGAAGATGTGTTTGGTATCTTTAACAGAAGAACGATTCATTAAAACGCAAATTTAATTTACACCGAAATGTATATTTACCACTTACATATCTTGATATTCCTTAAAGAAAAACATTGCATACATTCAAAACTTCTTAGCTAAAAAAAGAAACAAAACATTTTTTACTATGAAATTTTAAAAACACACATAAATATCTTAAATAGAATTAAACACGGTTCATATGTGGGGCGTTCCTCCTTTACTTTTATTCGCGCACTTAAGAATTAAATTTTCAATGCAGTTGTAACCCGATACACCTTACCAAGATTTCTCCCAGCCGGCTTCGACACCTGCGCTTATTTGCACTAAATAAACACGAATTGGTCGTACAAGCTTAATTCGGGCGGACAAAATCGCGGTGTCTGCATAACCATGCTGTGTATTTGGTACCGCTGAGGTACGAGACGCTGCTGTCAAGAAGATGAATGGACGGTTGGCGAAACGGCCGCGCCGAACCGTTCGGTACGTCAATTTTTAGCGATCGCCCCAATAACGTGTTATTTTAAGCCGACCTAATATGTGAAGTATATAGTCTCAGATGTGCGTTTAAGTTGTTTGACATATAGCGGACGGCTTTGTGAAAATCAAATATCCTTAGTTTCCGTATATAGCACAATAATTCTCCAAAACAAGGTAGCAGTCTAGACCATGCACTAGATCAATTTTGAAGGCAAATTGTTGTAGCAAGTAACGTGGGTTAAGATTTTTATGACGCCATTTCCGCCGGAATTGTTTTACAGCGCTTAATGTTGACAAAGTATCAGGTGTACTGACGGTTATATAGAAAATAGGAAGGAACTCGTAAAGTAAAGTAATTTGAAAATTAAACTTCTAACTGTTTGGGGCACACGTAACAAGGGGTTGTAAAAGAATCATCGTTGTCGGGAAAATACAACTTTAGCAGGTCACCGGGTCGCGACGGCGAAAGGTCGGACCAGGTCGAGCTCGCAGTCGAGATTTGTCACTGTAACGTACAGTTTGCGGTTCTAAGTTTATTTGGATCGTTTTATTGCCCGAAGCCGGATGTCTTCGACCTAATGAACACGGCGAATTATGTAATACTTTTTTATACCCAAGGATTAGTGTGTATTACACCGGTATTTCTCGTTTAACAACTTATTCTTTAAAAAACAACACGGCCATGAATCAGCAAAACATCCTTTTGCTAATCATCGAAAATACGGCCACTCGGCCCCATTTAGCCAGCAATCACAAAGAGGCCAGTGCGTGGTAACTGATTAGTTTACGCTAAATACGAAGCAGGGTGGGCGGTTATAATGAGTGACAAAACGTTTGGATTACACTGCAACCTTTGCTCAATCACTCCCGATGTTATATCTCAGTAAAAAAAACAATTTGGAAAAATATTTAAAAAGTATTCCATTTTTTTAGTTGATTAAAAAATTATTTAATTTAAATAAGTATTCTTATTCTTTTGAAAAGGTATTTGGATTATTTAACGGCAAATAGCCCTTAAACGGTGAAATTCATAGTTAAACAATCTTTTCTAAAACGTAATTCATAGCGACGATATTTGAGCGAATTTGCTAAAATTATTTGAAATTCGTTAAGGAAAAGAGATCATTTAAATTTAGGAAAAGCAATGTCCAGATCGTATTTGTATATTGAACTACCCTGCACCGCAGTCGTAAGTGCGAGAACGCTAGCCGCCTTGCGTTTGTTTACGTTAAATTGAAAGTGGTAATTACAACGGTCGTTTGAAGAAACGATTTTTGTTTACGTGCCCCTCGCCCGACTGGATTCGTGGAGCATGATGTAATGTCTATAAATTGAGCCTGTTTACATCGTATTTGATGAATGGCACAGTGGCGAGATAGCGCGCCGGACGACAGCTCGATTCGACGGACGGTAAGATTGTATTTTTATTGGCAGGGTGGCGGATAATAATCGTGCCCGTCTGCTAAGGCCCATCAATATTCGAGGGAGGAAGTATTCCGCTTAAATGTAACCAACACGATTTAATGCGAATATCGTAGAACAAAAATCCTCCGATTTCTGTGCGAATATTAAAACTAGAATCGTTAAGCATCGTTTTTTTTTTTGTGAAATCACGTTTCCAATCGATTGTAAACAAGGTAAAAACCATTAAGTACACGTATAACTGAAACACGACGGCAGTTTACTTTAGCAACCCACGCGTCTTGTCGGGCAGCGGCAAATTCAAAAGCCATTCCAAAAGCGTTCGGTCACTCAAAGGTTTCTCAACTCAACTGAATACGCGGCAAATCCAAATATTTTGTTTCTCGGTGCTGTGTAATTGTACTCAAGTCCTGAAACCTGTTTGGATTTCAATTTGTTTAGCAGCGTAAACATCGTCGTTCGATTTTTGCGTCATAAACTTGTTATCAAACCACATCTTTCACGCTGTAATCTTTGAAAACCCAGAGTTAATCGAATTAAGATAAAACAGCGTACAGGTTTCGCCAATTTTAGCTCGAAGTTTATTTTTGCACGATAATATGATTACATATCAGGATACAGTCTACTGCAACCTAAACAAAAACATGGGCAGGGCATATGGCCGAACGGAGTCTGCAATTTTAAGGTGGTTAACCTGTTTACTTTCAAATCTGGCATAATTTTCATGTAAAATTTAAACTAAGGACATGATCTATATAGCGTACCTGGTACATTTAAGCTAAACGTAATAGTTGTTTTAAATTTAAAGTGACAACATTTCTATTTACGTTTAATTAAAAAGGCTACGGTGTGGTAACGAATGACTAAAGCGGTCAAAGCCAGAACAAAGTCAAGTTGACACAAAGATAATGCAGTCTTTTATGCTCTGATAAAACAAGGAGATAATTTAATGGTATTTGTTTTGCTCAAAATTTCGCGGTGTTTTTAGTGTCGACAAGTCTATAGTTTCATATAAAATTTGAACAATATATAATCTAGGACGTTTTGTCTCTGTATTTAAACTTGAGAAATTCACCATTTTGCGGTGCGCATTTTGTTTAGGCAAAATTTCCCTTTCCGGTGCCGATGGGTAACGGGTTGTAAATATCAGATCGGGCACTGGCTTGCGGCTGACGGAATCTTCGGTCTCCGGGCGTGGCCGATTTTAAGTTTGTTTTCGATCTTGCACCGTAGCTAATTCTTGAGCAGATGGCGGTGAAGCGACAAAATTGACAATCACTTAACCCACCTTTGTATAAATGCATGCATGGCCACAAGTGCCATAAAAAGGCAATAGTTCTTATGAGATCGGGCATACCTTATTAAAATCACGCCCTTTCGTATAAACAAACAGTAAATATAGCAACAAAAACAATTTGTTTTCTTTAAACGAACGTAAGAGTTACCGAGGTGACCGGGCGAAATTAGGCCTATAAATAAAATCTTGCTTTAATTTGGGTGGAGCCAAAATGTGGTCGCCATTTTGAATTTTCAAATTTCTTCGCCACAGATTTTATCGAGTTGAGGTTCTGTTTTATTACACAACTGGCATGAATTGACACAAACTCCCACCGTTCACACTTGCAGACAAAGCGTGCACAAGTTTAATGTATACAGCTATAAGTGCGGGGTTTAATCCCCGACGAGAAATAATACTTATAAATATTTCACACAGCGGGCGCGAGAACCGGCCATAAGCCACATTGAATAAAATCATCCGTTTATACTGGAAACGATTTTTTAAATTAAAAAGGGGCGACTGGGCATATTTAGACAACAACCTACTTAGATATAATTAATTCAGATTTTTTGGGTAAACGGTATACTGTGTTGTATCGAACTCCTTGCCTGGTATGGTTTGTAGTCAACTGCTTTAATTCATACCATGTTTATGAAAAATAACCCTATTGTGATTAAACCATTGGAAAAAATAAATTATAGGCGTAAGAATATAATATTTGCAATACGTACGCTTGAGTGTATACCATTTTGTATTTTTGTTGCCTTTTTCGGTAGTTTCATAAAACGTAAATACAGGTATTTATAATTTTTTCGAAATATAGTTAAAACGTAACATATAAACAAAACAATTTGGGTAACAGAAGCATCGGCTTGCTGGTGCATTGGTTTATTTCCAAGTGCCAGAAACTAGTGTTTTGCCGGTCAAAGATCCGTTAAGAAACTGTAATTGAGAAGTTTGTTTTGCAGAAGCAACAGGCAATGCTTAGTGCAACCAGCTTATTTCAGTCACTGCCTTGTGGTGTTATTAAAACGTGCTCAGTAACTTGACCCAGGAAACCGGCCTTTTCCCCGTGTACCATACACAAGATTGGTCGTGGCAATGCTATTGTCCGCCGTGGAATTAAGCATAACAGTCCCTGTTTCCAGGTGTTAAGCGCCCGTCAGCTGGCCACTTCAACTTACACCTGGAAGACTAGGAAACGAAGCGCAATTAAATTTTTATAAGATTTATCTGGAATGTAGTCGAAATCTTTGAAAGTTGAACTGAGTTTATATAGTAGCTTTTCTTTGCAAGTATGCTGGGTATATTATTTAGATTTAACTTTGTTAAAACAGGATATCTCTACAACAAATTACACGAACCGATTTTAATGGATTCTTCAAAAGATCCTTTGATACACAAATTCTATTCGTCTAGAATTCACAATTTCCTAATGGGTTAAAGCAAGTGGCAACCTTAAGGTGTGAAAATTATCCAAGTCGCGTGTTTGGGGTCAAGAATGGGAACTAGGGGTATTGGGTTAATTAAACCCAGACCGGATACAAGGCCGACGTCTCGGACGGCTGCACGCGAACGCAGCAGGGTCAGATTTTTTGTTGTCGGTCAAGACCATAAGTGACCTTACTAAGTGGACGATGTCACGGCGGACACAGGATTACATGGTCATCTCTTTGTTCGGGGTAGCTTCATTATCATTTTGTTTGTAGCCCTGAGTTGTCACGGGTTTTAAAGATTACTTACTCTCTCCCTATAAAGGAATGCAAAGGACTTAGGCACTAATCGCATCCTTTACAATCGGATGAACCAAATGTCTAATAATATTTTTAAGCATTTCAAACATTATATTCTGCAACAGCAACAATTAAACAATATTTAACTCAAAAAATGATTTGGAAAATTTGGCCCAACGCGGATTTTATTCTTGGCCGATTAGTTCCCACGCTTTCAGAACCCGACAGTACTTCCGAACTGACCACTCTCAGTTACACTGACCGGTGGAAATACGAACCGCGTTGTCCACTCTAAAGGTGGCAAACCATCCAGGTGCCGGGTATTCCTGAGCGACCGCCTAGAAACTAGGTCCTTGAAAACGTTGTCAATCAAGGGTGATAAGTATAGAGTTTCTGTAAAATTCAGGATGTTTTTACTAAAGTACGTCGTGTGGCCGAGTGCTTGGTGCAACCGAATCACATATAGCAATCAAGTTAAAATTGGACCCAGTGATGAAACCATCATGACTTCGAAACACTACCTGATAAAACTTGTTTAATTAACCAAAACTTTAATTCGGTATCTTACTTAACAGAACGAAGAGAACGTGCTCCGGCTGTGGTTCAAAGATCGAAAAAGAGGAATTGGTCATGCGTGTTATGACGTCGGGGTATGTGTATCACGTGGGCTGCTTTGCCTGCGTCACGTGCAAGAGGTTGTTGCGAAAAGGAGACGAGTTTGTTATGAACAGGTACGTGTAGCTCTTTATCATCATCTTGCGGCGGTATGTTGTAAATGATGGTTGGGAATATTATGATAAATGATAATACAGAACACTCGTTTCTAAATGATAATACAGAACACTCGTTACTAGTGGATAAACACACGGGTTATAAGTACGAAACATTTTTTATAAATACTTTAAAAATGTATAGTGCTAATATAATATAACTAAAACCTTTGTTCGTATTACAACCTCTAAATCGTATTTTAAAATATAAAGTACATTAAAAGTCGATTTAAAGCCATTTTTCTCAGACTCAATGAGAAATCAGTTACCCCGAGCATGTCCTTTACTCTGCAATGCAAAGCGTGTTGGACTGATATAAACTCATCAATGAAAAGTGAGCCAGAATGCCCAGCAATAAAACCTGAGGCCCCAATTGTCGAACCAAAAGTAATCGACACACCCGCGCTGGTCTCTCCGGGCGTTGGAAGTGACGTAACAGACGCAATGATGTCACCAAAAAGCCCCTCTTGCGTTTTATCACGTGAGTGTCTAAATATATTTACCAATGATAGTAGTAGGAAAATATTGGTTAGGTGTCAAATCCATTTGTATGAAAATATGAATTAATGAAAAATTACCTCGCGCTCACCGTATGGTTACTGATGCTATTGTAGTGAGTGATTGAGACGTTTTTTAACTTTCAAATGTGCAACCTTTCGGTTAAAGGCGATGCACTAACTTACCATGTTATAAAATATAATATTTTTATTGGGAAATGTATTATGCTTGCCCATTTAGTGTTGAAATGCTCCAACAAACAATGCCCCATGTTTCATAATATTTACAATGAATGAATTTATAAAATCAATTTAGCAAAAAGCGACGACGATGACGCATTATCGTCGGATGACGACGAATCGACTTCCGGAAATCTTAATTCGTCCAAAGATGACCCAATGGAGGACGGAAAACGGTTTGTTCCATTTATTTATTCTCGGATGGGGTAATTTAGATTCTGGCTCCTATGGTTCTTATCATGCATTAATAGTTCGAGATGGAATATAATTTCGAGTTTTTTTTTAATGGTTATTAGGCCAAAGTTTTCCCAAACTTAACTTGGCTGAACTCTTGATTGAATTATTTAAAGTATAGTTAATATACAATGGATTTTTGCACAACGTTGTGTAAATCGTGTCTAATTATGGGAAATATGAGTGAAGTTAGGCGACTTTTTTCCCAAAATTTAAATAACCGTTCTTAATTTTTAAACCTTGTTTAAATTAAACCACTTAATCTCAGACCAACGCCCCACATAAAACGGTCTAGTATTTGACACTTCAAAAGCTTTGACGGTTAAACCAAGTTATAAGTTCAACTTTCGCAAGATTAACTCAGCAGTAAACCGCTTTACAGGCCACGTGAAAACGATGACAGTGACAGTAAGGACAGCAAGCGGTCCAAGCGACCGAGGACGATACTGAACGCGGTGCAGAGACGTGCGTTCAAAGCGGCTTTTGAAGTAACTCCCAAGCCTTGTCGAAAGGTTAGTATTAATATGCATATTTCTGTATTGAGACTGAAAAGTCTGGGTCATTGTACATGGCAAATTTAAAATTGCTAAACGTGTGTGAATAAGGTATATTATTTTATTAGGCCTATACTCTTTATTGGAAGAATGGTTTATTAAAATTATTGGCATTCTATATATATTGTTAGAACATTTACTATGCACAAAAAAACAATTATTTTTTAAGTATCAATCATCATAGTAGCGACACCAGTTTTACAAATTACAGTGTATAAAAGTCGCTCAGTTAAGTCTTCTAGGTTAAACTGCTGGCCGCAACCTGGTCCAACAAATGTCTGTCAATCAAACTAAGTGTCATAATTGTTTGTGTATATTGATCCAGAACTGGATCTCATGGGAAATAAAGACAAAATCAATGCCAGTTTCCTTCAGTTAAAATCTGTCATTCAAAACATCAAACGATGTCCAAATTTAAATGAGGCCACATGGCATTTCTCGTATTTACGAACGTTTATAACTAACAAAAATTTGCGATTTAAAATCTGCTTCTGCAGTTGTAGATCTCTTTGACAAGGTTCTAGCCGTTGCCAGGTCTAATTTTTATTTGTTATTTCCGTAGGTTCCGTGAGACGCTTGCGAAAGACACGGGGCTCACTGTGAGGGTGGTTCAAGTCTGGTTCCAAAACCAGCGCGCGAAGATGAAGAAACTGGCAAAGCGACAACTTAGCCAAGAAGCAGCTGCCCAGAAAGCTAGAGAGGAGTTCGGTAAGCCATCCATACCCTGGCACTAGTTAAACGCGAAAATATGGAACTTATACTGTAATACGGAAAGGTGCACTAAACATTTAACACAACGGGATTTTGTGAAACTTTACTAATCACTATACGCTGTAATGGCATTGTGGCAAATGGCAGAGTATATTTTTATTAAATTTTGGTATTTGCGCTGTTCACAATGTTCATTTTCAATACCCCACAGATATTTTTAAAGCAGTCAAGATTAAAAAAAATAAAAAATGATGCTGTAAAACTATAACATAAAGGGAAGACCCCAGAATATTTTATAATACAAATACTAAAATACATTATATAATATGGGATCTCGGGCATGTTTGTGATATTTTTATGACTTAATATATGTTGAAACAATTTAGTCTATCTATGTATTTATGTATAGGCAACCAACATATTTTCATGACTTATTTCGTTTATCATTTTAGTCCATATTTAGTTAACGACATATTTCGAACAGGTAACAACATTGTTCCTTACATCTCAGGTTACCATGCTTTTGACCCAATGGGACCCATTCCGCACCAAATGTCGCATATGATACCCGGTTCGGAGGGAATGATGGAGAAAATGTTTGTTCAATTCCATCCCCACCAAATGCATGGCCATGTTAACGGCAACCGCATGGGAGCGCCTTGGGACCAATTGCAAAGCGGTAAGCACGTCGGTCAGAGAACTGTTGTACAGCCGAATACTTGACTCGGTCTATACCTATACAAAAATGGTCTTACTAAATGCAATGTCATTCCAGATTTCAGGGGGGTCTCGAAATAATGAATCAAAATAGTGTTCTAAAAGTGGTCTATTATCGCCTAAAAAACAAATGAAAACGATCAGATAAATCACCACAAATTTGTTTTATGTGTGCAATGATCTCTATATCTTATAGAGTATATGGTATTTTGCAATAATATTTAATCAAAGGTAAATTAAATTGTTCATGCAAGGCGTTTTTTTCTCAGCAAATTGTTAAGTGCTGCTCATCTTTCTCGCAGATATGATCGGGTTTGGGCAAGGACAATTATACCATGACGGAGGCAACTATCCAGATAACATGGGGATTCCCCCGAACGTGACAATGACGCCACAGGATAACGGAATGTTGCCCCACGCCATGAGAAATCATCTTATGACATCACAACCACCTTTCGGCGACGGTGGCGGTTACCAAGGAAACGTGCACACCCATGAGGGAATGCATTCATCCGACATGCATGTTACGTCATCGCACAATGGTATGACGCCATCACCCGGAAATGACGGCACGACCCCGATAGACGGATTGTATTCAATGCAAAACAGCTATTTTAGTTCCTGATTAATATACGTACATTTATATATTACATACATACCTCCGTACTAAGTATAATTTAAAACGACTGATTGATACATTCCCCAATTAGTACAACATTTATGATATTTCTATATTTGCCAGCACCTATTGCGTTATGTTGCGGCCATTGGCACATAACTAAATTACTGTTGCAGTGAATACTGTTTTTCTTTTTCCTTTTTTAAGTCCGTTTTTATTGTGATTATGTTCTTATCCATGTTGCGTATAGAAAGCATGAGTTATTGTAGCCTGTGTTGGCTTTCAGATAAAATTTGAAACTTGGCAACAAAATTCTTACATGTGATACTTTCGAAAAAAATGGTGGAACCTTTGAGTTTCATAAAGAACCACAACAGTACCAGTCGTTTCACAATGACAGATTATCTAAAATTAATCATAGCAGTCCGAAGAATCCAATCTATTTTAACCATATAGGTGATTTGTCTTTTACCAAAACACCTTGACTGCTTGCTTTTTTGCTTTGAATTTAAGCACGAAATCAGAGTTATGTGGCGGCAAATCAGTCCATTGAGTGGCAATACCCTAAAATAACATTACGCCCTTGCCCATAAAAAGCAACTGTCAAAGCACACACAAGGACACGGCCGGTGCCGTTTGGTTAATTTAGTTATGGTATTATTTATTTTTGCAGACTGATCAGTCACGGCGAACGTTGCTTGAAGTTTAAGTTAATTGAATTGTAATTAGCAGCACACGACCAAATTAAAAATGCCCACTCGTCGGGTAAATTTTGCAGGCGGTAATTTAGAACAAAATACTTACGTTTGTCGGCAACGTTAGAATAATAAACCGATTGTTGCAAAATCATACACTATTTGGCTCTCACAGTCCATTCTGAAAACACGATTCTTTAATTGATATAAAGGTCATAAATTACCTTTATTTAGGCATCGGCGTCGTGTCTTATATATAACTGACTATCTGGATACTGTTTTTGATCCAGCATCCTTCTAGTTGAAGGTATAATGCTTTATACCTATATGGTTAAAATATATAGGTATATAGGTAATATATAGGCTAACCGGTCGGATATTAATTTTAGGGCATCAGATCTTTACATGGAAATTGCAAAAGCAGAACCAGTCGATAGCTTTGCACTTTTGTTCTTGGGCAATGCAACTTTAGGGCACTTTAAACACATGGTTAATGTATTGAAATAAACTAATGCAATGTATCCGTCTTAAACAACACAGTGCATCAAGCTGTGCTAACACGGCTGTGGGTATGTGGTAATCCAAGGACATCCGTGTTTCAACGCTGTCTACGTTTTCCCACCCACAGGGCAAAGAGTTTTCTACCTTATCCTATAAAGTTATTAATAAAAACACCGCACATAAAATTAAACGTAAGATCACAAAGACAGGATTTGTCAACGGCATAAATGACGCATCACGACATAGGAGTTGGGCATATAACAATACTAATTTGTTTGTTATGGTTAATTTCCTATCTCTTTACGTATTATTGGTGAATGTTGCTATATTCGCCGTGGTGGAAATTTAGCCCGCACTCATCCGGTTTCAAGTTCTACTATCTAACGCGTCTGCAGTTTAAACCTATAAGACAGTAAAGATGAATCGCTTTCAATATACACTTCATGCTTACACTTAAGCGGAGCGTAAACATAACATAGCGACCCACCCAAGAATCACATGATTGATTCTGCAGGTAAAAGGGTAAATAACTCTTCGTTTCTGTGGCCGTGTGACCTTAAACATTACAACAGGTGTATATACCCACAATCGGACCTATAACGTACTTGGTGGGCACGAAACAAGTCCTTGGCAAAACAATTGATCCAGAGAACATACCGAACGGCGAATTTAGAAAGTGCGACCGTGTTCAAGACCTTGGGGTCGTAAATTTAGTTCATAAAATTATGAAAGCGAAATTGAGCTTTGAACAGATGCGAACCAAGACTGCCGCGTGAGTGAGATAGTGTTCGTAAGCGCTGAATGTCTGCCAATGACGTTGCTCATCCTCGTTTATGATTTCGCAGTTTTAGAGCATATCTCGTAAAACCTGAAGCTTCAGAACTCGTAAAATCTCCACAGTCCTTTGTCTGTGCCTTGGCTGCTTATATAATCAGCAATTGTATTTGCTTAGATTCAGTTTCATACTGATCGGGAATTGTTGAAAATGATGTTAATTAAATAAGAATACACGTTTGATGCTGTGGCCATGTAGTCAGAGATGCATATTGGTAGTAAACATGGGTATAAACTTTAACTATGTTACAAGCTACTGTATTTGGTTTATTTAAATTAAAAATGTATATAACAGGTTCGAGTTCCTATATTTATACTGAGGTTGGATGTAGATGCGGTAGCAAGACAGATTTTAATTTAGCGCTGTGATTACAGTTTCTTATTGTGGATCAGCCGGGCACGAGACACTTTTGTTTGCATATATCTGAGATTTTGTTACGAATTTACCAAACAAAACCGGGGCCGTGACGGGCCTCGCGCGTCGCCGCTTGATGTTGTTTCGCGCGCCACCTACCGTGAAACGCGCCGGACAGGATTTGTTTTCGGATTCGGATTCGAAACAGAATCGTTAGGCTCGCGAGGTTCGGCAGGTGCCGTCGAGAGCGCGGTCGCAAAGGGCAGGTCTGTGTTCCAACGGAAGCGAGCGCGGGAATGATAACAAAACTGAAACCCGAATTAACTGAATACTTGGCGTGGGGCGTTGCTGATTATCCCTGCATGGTATGTGGACGCAGTTCCGGCCCGGGCACATGACACGCTTAAACTCTGGAAGTCGGTTTACGGCCCAGACTTAGTTGTAATCTATTGATGAAAAGTGATATTCCATGATTATTCATTTAATAGTTCATTTAATTAAAGTTTGTGAGATTTTCTCTAATTATATTAATATACAAATAAATATAGACATGGTCTGCTAACTTGTACTACTAACAAAGAACAAAAGAACCAACCGTAATCCATTGGTAAAACATGTGTTTTGGAATAATTCAAATAATGATTTGTTTAGTTTTTTTGAGCTTATTTAAAATATGCGTGGATAAGAGGCACGTGCACACACACACACCCATGCGTATTGTGCTTAATAATTATAGTAACGGAACACATTAATTACTATAATAACCTACATCGGCATTATTCTTAAAGACTGAATACCAGTCCCCTTCATTTACTAATCCTGTTGTTGTTATTTTGAGTTCAATTCTAAACACAATATGGATATCCTTTGAAACGACAGAAAAGAGGGAAAGTTTACGTTGAAGACACAACTTGAAAAATCACTTTCACGGTCCGGTGATAATCGTTGTCTCTCGTCGCTTCTTCACGCCACTCATCGAGTATAATGGAAGACGAAAGGAGCTGACTGTATTTTTGTTTGTTGTTTGTATTTACCAGCACGGCCGGGGACGACTCGAGCACCGCACTCAAAGCATCTTTAAGCCTTTCATCTCCAACGTATTTACGTCGGGAAAATATTTCTTACTGGTCCTGTGCTCGAGAAGGTATGAAGAAATATACTATTAAAAACGATTTGTTAATCTAAATTTAAGAAACTAAGCTGCATAATTGCCGTAGCATCTACTTTTAAACGTAACAGTTATATAGAAAAAAATGTTTAATCTTAGTTTTAGTTCAGGAATGCATAAATTATTCGTTGGCGTTGATTCCATCAACATGCATTCACGAAGCGGCGAGGAACTAGTTCGGCAAGTCGAGCTAACTCTCAATTATGACGTCATGTTGTCGTCACCGAACCTCCGGCGAGGCTACCGCAGCCGTATTATTTAAGAAATGCGATAAGAACTTAGTTACGCGTGCCTTGGTCGTGCCAACGTATGATAGCAACATCAGAATTATCTCTAATGTGCACCGTTTATCTGCCTTAATATATACCTTTAAAAATACCATCACGGGTTTAATTTCCTCGCAAAATTAGGCGCCTATCGGCAATTACGACCGCCCTGTATTAGAATTACTAAAGTAGGAAGGCTATTTAGTCCCTCTATAAGTGTATAATATTTCTATTTATGTTTTCCTTGAATTTTAAACGTTGCTATTCGAAGACGACATTTCCAAAATTTAAAATCGCGATTTGTTTACTTTTATTTCAAGATATAAATCCCCGGTTTCAAACGCCCACGATCACTCAAGACTTTAATAACACTTTTATAAAATAGCGGTCAGCGTAGTGTATAAGTGGGCACACTGTGCACAGGGTTCCGGTGACACTTGATCTGTGGACAACACGCGCCACGTGACGGGGCCAAGCGGGGTCACGTGTTCAAACGTCGTCTGCAGTTCACCGTGTTCTCCTTTGTCCGGTGGGAGGGCCGGGGACAATGGCGAATTCTCGAAAAGTAACGAGATCGCGTGTGATGTAATAATACACGCATTGAGGCGTTTTTCCATCGCGTATTTCAAGGCGACAGGAGAAACATTAGCCGTGTGCCTGGAAAGTCTTAGGCGTCGATATCAAATTGTATTTTGATCATGATTTAAGGCTGGAACTGCTACATGGCCTTCTATAAGTCATACAGGGGCCACGTATCAACCTGTGATTAATTGGCGAAGGTTAAGTGCGTAGAATGTTTGCAGGTAAATATAAAAAACTGCCTGAAGGTTTAGGAAATCGAAAGTTATAGACATATCTTGTTTGAAGGCTTGTCAGGTATACCCGGTCCATGACGTAAGTAAAAATTTACGTCACGCGAACGCAGTTGGCGCACCAAACACGCGGGAAAGGAAACACAAAATTTTATGTTTTCACTTCAAACAAGATAGCGGTTTTTAGCTTAAAATGGCTGCAAGTACGTCGATGAATATTAAGTGACTGAATGTCAAACTTTGGGTGGGAGTTGTTTTTTGAAGATGCATCAGGCTTATAAGGTAAAAAGAAACCATTCCTCTATATCAATTTTACTATTTTGCAACCTCGAACTTGTAATGATGTTATCGTAGCATACAAAACTTATAACGGAATCATAGTTACGCACATGCTATTTCGTTTTGGAGTCGAAAGTGCCTTTATATGTTCGTGTTAAATTGCAGGTTTAGAAATCTGTTGTGTCACGGCTCACAGCTCACTGTTGTGATTCGATTGTTTCGAATCTTAAATAACAAGTGTGACTCAGGCGTGTTTTAGCTTGGCGGTCTATAAACAAGCATTAAATAAATTCTAGGAATACGATGATATCGGTGGACCTAACACCGTATTTTCAGCCCTTGTGTAATATTTTGCTGGTGTAAAGAACCTGTTCAGGTGATAGCGGGCGTGTTTCGACATGGCGACTCAATAGGACTCGAGAAATTATAGGTTTGTGAGATGCGCGGGGGAGAAATCCTCACGGGTGGCACGGAACAAAATGCTCTCACCCTATTCCTGACTGTTAATATAGATATTATTCAGCGTTTATACTTTTGTGCGCGGATTGAGGAGAGATGTTTGAGGTTGTATTTTATATGCAGTGCCGCAGGGTACATTAACTGAATAGTATATATAACGATTGCCATATATCTGTTTAGACGTGCCAGCATGTGTGGTTTGTTTATACTAGGTACTGGGACTGGAGCCGTGCGTTTAAGTATCGCATCTTGTACCATGTTGCGAGATGTGGCCAAGAAACATGTTAGTGTCTTGCAAGTGCGATAAGTAGAGAAACTCGACTTATGTTTACATAGAGGCATCTCTACTGTATATGTAGAGAGAAGTAAAATTTGTGTATTTGCGCGACAACCTCAAAATGTACATATAGTGATGTGTTCGACTGGCATTAGCATAGAAGCAGCTAAGCTTCACGACACCTGGTCAAAACGTTATCAGAGTTTGTTGATGTCGGCTTTGCCTTCTTCGGTCGTTCGCCAGAGCACTCGCTCGGTCGATGCTAAATGCACTCGTGTAGACCTTGTTCGGCTTGGAAAGTTGCCTTCTTGTTTTTAAGGATTTGAACTGTTTTGGTAGAAATCCATTTTTTTGGCACATGGACTTTATACTTGTGATGCGGCCTCAAGGCATTAAAATACCAAAATGGCATAACAGTGTTGCATAGAACAGAGTTGCTGCTCAGTCCTCAGTGTGCGGTTTTGCTGGATCCGGGAGTTTGGCGACCTGACTTATCGTCGGTGCGATCTCGTGTTCAATCTCGATCGCGTGGAGCGCGTGTATTTAACCATCCAGCGCGATAAAATCTGAGCTGAATTCCTCGGGTGGCCACGCGAGGACAGACCGCCGAACCCAGTCACGATTTTCCGGCGCGTTGACTCCCTCTTAGTTCCTCGGGATTTTGTTTGCTTGCTGAGATCGTTCTACTAGCTGCAACAGCGCCGACCTAAGCCGGAGCGACCTGTAGTTTCGTCGCAGTTATAAATAACTCGGCTCATCCCGAAAAGCATTGAGAACGTTCCGATCCTCGGTAGATAAAGCGACCGAGGCGATACTGCAACCGCCAAATACGGTAACAAAATCCAACGTCGCACATAAAACACAAAAGTTTCACTAAGCAAGCATGACATCCGTGCATAGGCGCTGTCGTGCTTGTGTGTATTGCTGCACCTTCCGGGAAATAATGTAGCAGTTCTCTAGTGAACCAAATTTCGCATGCCCTTTGATCCGAAACATGTAACCAAATGTCCAAGTGAGCTTGTATATACGTGTTCGACAGAACAAAGCAGCTAATGTAGGTTGGTTTCTGCAAGTTATAAGGCGTTGCTTTCCAAATACATAGAGGATAGAGACAAGTTATAAAGATAGCAGTTATTTAATATAAATTTTGTTGCGAATGAATTACTTACCTTTGGCCAGTTAAAAACAATTAGGTAGTTGAATGACATAAGTTGATTATTTTTACCGTTTTTATGAAACGAATGGCATTTGTAACGTCAAATGTTAATACTTGTGAGCTAACTGTTTGTACAAAGTCTAATAAAACGAGGAGGTTATCAAGTGTTTCCAGTTTCGCAGCTTCCGCTTGACTTTTTATTTTTAGAAATTTTGAGCATTTCGCTTCAAAACGTGATTCGTTTTTTATATATCATGAACGCGTTATTTGGCGAAATCCGATACATGATCGAGAAATCGCGGAATAAAACAATCGATGAAACAATAAATACAGTCCGTGTTGATCTTCGACAGTAACAGGTGTCGTTCGTGTTTTGACGGGCGTGTTTACACGAGAGCTCGACCGTGACCACGTCCTATGTTCGCCACGACCCCTGCTGATTCACGTCAAATTTTGCGGCCGCTCGGTGAAATTAACCCAGCCGCGTGTTTTAACGCCCGCCTATAGAGATTCGTGACCAGGTGTCGGGAACGTATGAAAGGGATGAAAAATGCGAAGCTCTTTGATCCCCAGAAATGTTTCCAGTTTTGCCGAGGCGTTCGAAAATAAAAGCAAGCTTCACAGGCGCCGATGTTTGTGGTCACGTGACGAAGAAACAGTTTCAGTTTCCGGGCGTAATTTTAAGAGCTCTTCCGGATTCGAGAGATGCGGTTCGACGTGGCTTCGTGCTCGACGACCTGTCTTTGCGTGCTTGTCATAACCACGAGCAGATTTCGGCTTGATGACTGTACACAAACAAATCAGGCTGCGCAGATGATTCGCGGCAAATCGAGACGAAAACTGATTCCGGGAGTTATGGGCTAAAAATAGCAACGTACTGAGGATTTCTGAT
This sequence comes from Ciona savignyi, assembly GCA_000149265.1. Lineage (NCBI taxonomy): Eukaryota > Metazoa > Chordata > Ascidiacea > Phlebobranchia > Cionidae > Ciona > Ciona savignyi. Next base: position 465,383 of record CH000572.1, on the reverse strand, counting down.
TTGTAACTATTAACCATGCTCCATCTTACCAGTCCACCTGTCGATCACAGCAGAAAACAGTCGAAATCTTGCTCAGGTGCGTGACAGAACAGCACCGTCTTTTGTGAATGGGGAATTCAAGTTCTTTGTTTCCCCACAGTCGTAAGTTTGTCGTCACAAGCGACACTGTTACACGGGTGGCGTGTGCTCAAACAAAGGCCTCGCCCGAGAACAAATCGGCACCAGGGCTGGCCTAGTATCCACACGTGCGGTGCTTTCACCTCAGAACACCGTCTCTCGCCCGAGCGGGAGAATAGAAGATACATGAGAGTGGCGCGCGGAGATAGGCTGCGGCGCCGGAAGAAAAATCAATAGAAATCGAAGAAAGCAAATAGAAAAGTCACCGGAGACGAGCGAGGTATCCTCGCACAGGTGGCCCGGGCGTGCTGGCGAGGTGAATCGCGTTGCGGAAAGTATAGGGACGCCAGGAATTTACAACCCTTACATGTTTGTCTAATTGTCAGCATACAGCGCAGCAACAAGTCGTCAGTTAACGCGAGGCGGCAGTAGATGCGACCGAGCGTAGTGAGATATCAGGACGAGGACAACGGATTTTGGAAAGCAAAAATGGAAATCCCGAGCATTCGTCACTCGGTGGCGCGCTTACGTTTATCCCACGGGCGCTCCATCACACTATTGGAATAAATTCTACAATTTCTAGAAACGATATATTAGTACAAAAATTTAATCAGAAAAGGCATGAGCCTTTTATAAGATAGAAACCGAATATCTAGTACAATGTTAATGTAAACGTTCCAGCTACTTGTTCACCACCAGTGCGATTATCTGGGCTGTTCGTTGTCTTTATGGTTATAATTTGTAATAATTTCTTCATGACAAGCACACAAGTATACCGTAACAAGTTGTTAAATTTCTAAATAATAAATTGAGTCGGAGTATTTCTTCGTTCTTGCTATACGGACTGATATAAGTTTGCGATCACGACCCTTAAACATGGCATTATAACAACCGCACCAACTCATCGTGTTACATTGACACGTTTGGCACCGAAAATAATATTTCGCGTGTCTTCCCTAAAAAACGGTCGTTCTGTTGACAGGTTTGAAATTGAGCGTCAATTTATTTATTTATATGATACTTACTTTTGGAAACAGTATAGAATTTTGTTGAATGTGTTGTGCTATTTCTATAAAAGCAGGTTATTATATTCTGAAATTCGAGCTATTTTTTGTAAATAAAAAGTAAAACTTGTCAGACTAATATTAAATAAAATTCTTGTTTTTATAATTATTTTATGCTTAATTTAAACCATTCTTTGTTGGACCTGTTAAAAACGTAAATAACTGTTTAAATTATAAGTTGAATTAGTTTGAATATGAATTTTTGCACATTTTTTTTACGGGTTCGATCGGAGTTATTTTCGTAGTCGGCGGGAAACGGCGGTTTCGTAGTCGGCGTCATTTTCGTCTTAACTCGGGGTCGCAAGAGTCGATTGATGCGCTCGATAAGTGCTGGCTTCCGTGAACTGATAGCTTGAGTGGTCGCTGCGATGAGCACCTGGGCTTAAATCGGGTGACAGGTGAAGTTCTGTGTACGTCAGAATAACCTTTTAAAGAAGTAGCGCGTCAGGGATTATTTACCCTGCTGATAAACTGAAACGTTTACTTTTAATTTGAAGATCTACTGTTATCTGCGCAGAATATTTACCGCAATAATCGGGAGCCATTGTTTCGTTTGCAAATTTGCTCAAGTGCTCAGAGAGAGTCGGTAAACCTTCGTAGAAAATTCGGGATTTTGCCAGCTGACATAACAGCAACTTCAAGGTGGTCGAAACCGGTTCTAACCGCTATGATCCGATTTCTCAAAAGATTGATGTTTTTGCGCCTTGAAGTGCCCCATAGGAACGCGTGGTCGATATGGTATTAGAATATCTTGGACAATTATGGGATCGAAGCATTTTGTAGACTGTCACTTTTCTAAGCCTTAGGAAGTGGTGTGTCTGGGAACAGTCTATCTATACATACCTTCACTTCCATTCTCTAACTTTCTTACCTTTGACCGCGGCGCTTTAAGATTGATTGCACCAGTACGAGTGAAAACCTACAGGTAGACCAAGGCTCGGTTAACTTTTGTAAATATCGATCTAAAGTTTTATAAGTTAAAAAAGTCGTGGATAAAAACAATTAATGTAACATTAGTTTTAAGAAAAGGAAATATACTTTTGTTTTGAACTTCTTGTCGTTGACTTCTTTTTACATTAATTTAATATTTAACTTGTATATAAATCGTCTAAGTTTGTTTCTGCCTTCAGAAAAGATACTGTATTAATCAAACCGTCCATTAGATCACTAACAAATTTGAATAACGAATATGAAACCGTCACCCTGTATCATGACTGTAAATATTAAAGGCAAGCCATTTTGTGCGGGATAAATTGAATGTGCAGTTGCATTGCTTAAACCAATGTGTTCCATTGATCAAAGGGACTGCGGGTTAAGCCTGCTGCAGTGGATTGAAACCGCAAATATATCAGTCTACCACAATTCTCTAGAAGCAGGCCACCCATGTATTCAGCAACATGTTTATTGTTCGTTTGCATTGGCTTCTTTAATTTATACAGTTCGTAAAGGGTAGTATATATGCATTGGTTTAAACTCTTGGTTTTAACAGGCTAAACTGTGTAAATTGTGGGGTACGGCTTACGTATAAGTATAGTGAAATTCGAACGTAACTAAGCTATTAATGAGCCATCGCTGTAGGAAACCGATAGTTGCAGGAATTTCGCATCTTGCAATTAACTTTTCTTTAAAAGATATTTATTTCCCCAATACCACACGGTTTCTTTGTAACTGGTACTGGATTCGTTTACTTTATTGGTTAATTGTGGCTTTACTTCAAACATAGTTTTGTATTCACCAAAACGTCCCAATGGTCAAATGTGTTTATTTGCAAAAGACTAAAAGAAGGAAAAAGGGTAGGAGGAAAACTACTTGGTAAGAGTGGGTAAACTAATTCTAACCCTTATACGCCAACTCTAGTTTTAACTTCAGACCTTACCCTAACGACAACTTCAGCCCTAACGCTAAATCGAATTTCTTTTACTTTTATAAAACTGTACAATTTTTTCTTTTCTTTTTTTCTTTTCTAAAATTTTATATATATCTTCTAAAATAGAATGCGATTTTACTGCAGATATTACATTGCTTAACATTTTTGGATGTACAAAGTTTATATATTGCGTTTTTTTATTATCTGTTTTGTGCCCTTTTACCCGGCATAACCTTTAAAAAAACGGACGTTTAGTTTTTTGAGTTGCGAAAATTCAGCGCTGCGAAAAGCTCAATTAAAATAAAAATGGCGGAACCACAGGGCGCGTTTTTTTGGAAGTGCCTTCGGACAATGCGAGGCGCTTTTCGATTGTTGTGTTTCCGTCACCTGGTAACGGAACTTGAATCCAGAGCTGGAGGCTTTTGACTTTGCCGTTTCTTTTATTGCAGCTTTGCTTTTTTGTTTTCAGCGGCAGAGAAATACTCCAGCGAAAACCGCGAACAGCCACATTTCTTCCCACAACAATATATTCGCTTTGAGTCAGGCAAACGTCACCCCTAGCAATGCTTGCAGCCCGGACAATTAATAAAGACCTCGCATTTTAAACGTTTTAAATAAATTATTAAACATAAATGGCGACTGGAGGTTGTGGCGAGACATTTCCATATTTATATAAACGTGGTTTGCATCACGAGCCTTAGACGGGAGTTTGTAAAATACAAAATGAATATACGTAGTGTATGACATTCTGTAAATGAGCTATTATTGTAGTTTTTGCGTTTACGTTATAAGTATACGTCTCTGTTACCGGTGTCGGGTGTCGGGCGAATGTATTGGGGATTGTGCTAATCGTTTAGCAGTAAACGGAATTCAGGCCGATAGAGTCCAGTATATAGATACAGGTTCTCATGTTTCTAAGCGTAACAATATCCCTTTAGCTTCGACTGCTAAGACGCCATTTTACAACAAGCACACCGGAAAAGAAAGGGAAATCGCTGATAGACCAACACGATGGGAGAGAAAAAGTCAGACGCTCAGTCAATTCGTTCGCTGCACGAATACTTCTCTTAATCGCTTATGCGAGTCTAGACGGAGGTTCGATATAACGTTGTCTCAGCGACCCGACTTTCATATGACGTTTGTATTTAGATTTATATGTGTATAAGTATACGTGTTTTAACTATAGAGTAACGAAAACAGCATTATTTTGAGGTCAAAAAGGTTAGGGCGTGTTCAGGAATGCAACTTATATTTCTGAAAAAGTGTGAAGTTACATTAGCACCTATTGTTTAGCCAATAGGTGTGGTTGCAAGGTGGTGTTGTATAAGATAATGTTTGTATAAGTGCACGTTGTGCTGATGGGGCTCGTCAGGCGCCCATTGGCTTACGCGGCGAATTTATCTGGTGAAACCAGATCGCAGCAAAGTCTGAGTCTCATAGCATTTGAAATTCATTTATAATGAATAATGCAAACGGAATCTGGTGAGAGAACGGCCAGGTTATACATACCTTCTCTTGGTCGGCTCTGCTTACATTGCCGCAGCTCTTGCTTCGCTTGTCAGTGTTTTTTTATAAACAAGCTTGAAAGCGTGGCGGCACTGTTTAGAGATTTTGCGTGGGAAGTACAAATGGCATTGAGTTTCGTAGCTCGTCGTGCAGAGTGCAACACCTCGTCTCGTATTGCATGAGAGAAGTAGAACCCATTGCGTTGTGTATGCGCTCTGTGTGCCAACATAGATCCTTTCACGGAATCCGCAGCTGCCTGATCGCAGCTAACCCACTTCGTCGGAACAATAGCAGTGCATGGGATCAGAGTTGCAGTAGCGGACAATGCGACCGTCGGTAACGGTACACGCTCGCAGCATGGTTACAAGTGTCAAGTGCGCCAAATCCCGTTTGGGGTCACGGCGCCCAAGTTCGAATTGTGTCAGCCGGCCCGGACAGCGCACAGGTGCGTGGTCACCTTTGTTATTCGAAATCATTGGTTTGTGAGCGTGCGCTAAAGAGCAGTTACTGGATGGAGCCTCCGGTTAGAACGTTGAGTAACAGCGAGAGGTGGAAAGGACGTATAGTGTTTCGTTATATTGCGTCAGTAGAATTTAGCCCGAAGGGAAAATTGTTTATTTTCGATACTAATTCAGGAATGTTAACTGTAATATGTTAAAATGACCAGCTTTTTAATTGAGCTAATTACATAATTATTTTGTTGAATATTAAATTCGATTTCGTATGCAGACGCCCATGGACGGGGTGATAGGCACTTTGTTAAAAGGATAAGAATTCAGAGAAAGTTAGTTGTCTAAAATTAGAACACCTCGTGTAATGCGTAAAATGCACGTTGCGCTGCGAGCCGCTTCCGCCTTGACATTCTGCATCGGCCGAGTAAAAATTGCGAAACATTTAACCTACGCTGCCCGTATTTGGCTCGGCGACGACCTGTAGTAAGGCATAATATTTACACCTTGCCTGTCGAAATCCGGTACACCGCAGCCCGTGGATTTTCCTACGATCCGACCATACATACTCGCGACACCAGCAGTAACATATAAATGTCACAGCCGGGATTATACCGGATTAACCAGGTTCGTATTATTTTGCCGGCTGGCGCAACCTGTCGATTAGATCCCGAATTAACCGTGTTTAGAATACACACATTCGTAGTTGATAGTATTTATAATTCACATTAAGCACCATTGTGTAACGGCTGTACCTTGTCTCCATGCAAAGGATTTATGGCAGCTTTAGTCAGACTTATAATATCATTTTTCTTTAACATACAAGAAAAATCTGTTGTTTTGTTTTGGTTAAGGCTAGATTTTGGCAAAGGTTTAAACCTAATAGCGGATTAGCCGCTGTAGTTTCTACAAACCAGCTCGATGGCCTGTCCGACGCTGTGCTACTTGCGACCAGAGCGAATATTTACATTCGAGATTTGACGTTAGGCAGTGAGTCGGGCTGTGTGCTAGCGGCAATAACCAAACGTTTGTACATAAACATTTCGAATGCACGCAAGTTGTGTGTGTTGCCAGTGAAGCCACGCAAAGGTCATGATCCGTAGTCCCGGCACTGCAGTGCTTGGTAATTTTTCAGATATATATTTTCCATAGATTGACAAGAATATTTTTCGTGGATCGGCAATAATAGTTTCACTGAAATTTGTGTGATTAAAAAGTTTTTATGTAAGAAATCGCTTAGTATTTTATTTATTATATTGGTAAGTGTTGTATTTTTTAGGATTTAGTGTGTTGCGTTGTTGGATTAGTATGACGGTTTAGGTTATGTTTTATCATTTCAGTAAACCGCCATAAACGTGATCCGTTTATAATTTGCTACTTACCGGCTGAACTTAGGCTCAGAATGCACTTCCTATCCCTTATCCGTCCATATTGAACTGGAAGGCTTATCGCACCCTATCTTATCTCCATACGAGAGAACCGGGAATAATTTCCCAATCGGCTATTGCGCAATGATAGACTGTTATCCGAGGAATTATGCATCAGGGAACCCGGGAACTCGCCGGAAAAAAATGAAAAAGGGAGGAACTTATATTACAGGACGATCGGATGACCTGGCTGATTTGGATGAACTTGTTGAGCGGACAACGAGCAGTCGCCAGCGACTTGCTTTCCGCCATTTTTATTTTTCAACAGGATATAGCGCAAGTGCTGTGCGAGTGTAACAAGGAAACTGTGTCACGCGCACGTCTAACTTTAGACGCCGTTTCCCTTTGCAGAGCATAAATAGTGGTTTTAGGAAATTTTCAAGCCATTTACTGATTTTGCTGAGCAATTAAAAGCAGCGTTATAAGAGAGACTGATTTTGCAAGCTACGCTGGAAAATCTGATCGATATGACAAACATGGACGACGAAGATGCAAACGGCGAAGGTGATTTTTATTTGTTCTATTATTTTAGTATTTGCTCTTGAACATGTTTCCACGTAAGCTTGATTCAAAAAACGTTTTTTAAACGATTTTTAATGTTCAATAAACGTTGCTGCTATAACCAGTAAAAAATAATATATAAGTCTATAATTGGATAAAAAAGTAGTTAAAAACTATCTACCATACAATTGAATCCCATACTTATTCTATGGACAATTTATTATTCTATAGTAGCTTATTGATCTTCGAAAACAATATCGGTTGTATAGTTTACATAATTAGCGCCGGTAACAACGTTTTAATGCCACCGCCTGTTTACAATTGGTTAACTCTTTGCCTCCCAACTCGCGATATATCGCGAGTTGGTGAACAAACATGGTGTCCCGCGTCCCTATATATAGGGGCAAATCTAAAATGCGATTTCTCCGCAACGCGTAATGTTAGAGAGCTCAGCTATGGCTCATTCGATCAAGGAAAGCCTGAAATTTATTCTCTATAATTATCTTGGAGAAATATTCAAAATGTGAGGAGTGATAGCCTTTCTTTTTCAAGGCTTCGCCTGTGTTTTTGCTGAATTTTACACGAGTTTACACGTGACTAACTCAGCGAATAGGAGTCGTGTTAAATTGGGGAGAAGCTCTTTTTGTCAAGCAAGTGTTTCTTTACATTCTCTGTGAATTTCGTGCCGTTGAGATAAAAAGGAGAGCGTTGGTGACGTTTTCGCAGCAGGCGGTTATGCTTCGTGTTCACCAAAGCATGAATCCAGCTGGGCCTGCTGAGCGCACGATAAAGAAAAAGGCGGCGAGACTAGCTAGTTCGGTGTGCCCTGCTTTGAAGAATATTGGATATAGTATTTGCGTTTGTTTGGTTTTGTATGCCCTTTTTACACTTCCTTCACTGTTCTTTTTTATACTTTTTACTATTTTAGTTCTACAAAACTAAAAACTTCAATGCGTTTTGGTTCAAGTTTTCATAATATAGTCAGAAAAAAGGGAAATTTCAATTACAAATAGTAAAAAAACTACTGAAGATAGAAATACAGTTCGAATTTTCCTGAGTACAAAAACTATTAGACAATCTACATTCCAATTTTCATATCATTTGGGCATTCCAATAATAAGTGAGTATTTCGTTTGTCAGTGCACCTCAAATTTTTCAAAGTCGAGCAGAATTTTCTTTGCATAAAAAGTGGTGTTCACTAAAGTTTACATAATATATTCTTTATTAGAGGTAGATTTTAGATGTGCAGCTTGTTTAAAAGAGGGATAAATTATCTTTCCAACCATACTAAATATTAAATCATAGCATAAACTTTAGAAAAACTGTGCTAATTTGAAAATGACTAAAAATTGTAAAAAACACTGCGGGACAGCATGTTTGAATTAATGCATTTGGCCGGGAGTGAAAGAGTTAAGTCACCATGCAGAATCGGTATCTTGAATTCGTCTGTAAGTATTACGTATACGAGAGTCAACTCAGTAAAGATATTTATTTATATCGGAACTTTTTAAAAAAGTTCTTACTAAAATCAGGCTGCGTACTGTAATTATTTCCATACCTATGTAATTTTAAATTAAACACACAAAAAATATGTAATTTTAACTTTAGCACACAAAAAAAACGATACTTAATAAGCTAATTTGATACTATATAAATATTTCTGCATGTTTGGCTTATAAAGCAATTGCGACGTTATCATATTAGCAATATCGACAAAAGACTAGCTTGATAAAATGCTAACTATATTACTTTAAATCACCTCTTCTTCCTGACCATCATTTTATTGACGAATTGTTAAAAAAAAATTCCGAAAAAAAATTATCATTTTGTACTCTTAAACAAGACTGAAGATATTGCTAAAACTTTCTTAACCATAAAAACGACTAAAACAAGCCAGTCATATGACTGGTTAACACGGAAGTGTGGTTTGTGTTTCTGTTGGAATTGCACTCTGCTTACCTTAGTTCGTTTTATGCCGAGTATAAACTTGATTTATTTTGTAACAATCTCTTAAGAGGTCATTTTTAGTAAATGATTTGGTTCAATACCATTTAAAGTTTGAAAATGAATCTAGTCTCAGTTTTAGTAGTGTAAAAAACGTTTGCTCTGTCAAGGTATTGAATTCATTTTACCGTTTTGGCGTTTATTAATTAGGTTTGTATGCTTGATCGTATTGGACCCCATTAAAAATGTACTCATATTTTAAAAATGTGTAATTTATTTTATTTGAAAAACGTGCACTACGTTTAATTAAATCAATGCATATAGAACAACATGCTTTACATCGTAGTTTTCAGTGTTCACGCAATTCTTTTTAAGGCGATTTGCATTTCTAAATTGGGTTGAGCCAATATGCATTATCATGAGATTATTGTAGATTTATTGCGGTTGAAGTCGTTTTTTTCTACAATGCTAATTTGCATATACCATTCGACTGTTCAGTACTGCAGTACTACTCATAACCATTTGTAATACAACGTACGTTTCTCACGCAAACGCTTTTAGGCGCTTTGTAATTATTTCGCCACATAAGGAGCGTAAATGGACAAAGCAAAGGGTCCAGCGAGCAGCGCTCGTGTGAATCGTCACAATTCCATGTTTTGCGTCATAAAACGCTCGAAGTAATGACGCAATTTCAGTTGCGGCATTAAATTCGGCTGTAAAATATTTTTGCTCTAAATTTACGCAATCTCGTCGATTGAACATCTACTAATATTAGAGATATGGTATAGCATGCGACGCTTTAACGGTTTGAGTTGTACAGCAGCTCTGCTAAAGCTGTGTATTTGGCCTTTAGAACGTCGCCTGGGTATAATGATACCTCTTCAGATGCACCGCTCTCTCGTTGGCGGTGCTTTTGTTCTCGTGCTTGTTCAATATTGGGCCGTAAAGTCTTCTCGCCTCGTTATGTACTGGCGATATGCTCGGTCAATAGTAAAGCAGCATTGCTAGCGTTCTTAAGCGTGTGAGAAAAGTTTCGGCTGCCGCTACGGAACCTGGAAACAGGACGGGATTCGGTTGGCACGGACTCCCTGGCTGCCCTGGCGCCTCTGCCCGTCACTTTAATTGCGACGCTGCTACTTGTAGACGATTTGTAGTCGGCCACGTCAAAACAATGTGGAGATTTACGAGCAATGTAACGGTTTATTGTGTTCGGTGCAGCGGAGGTTGCTTCAGCCACCCGTGCTGTGTATTTTATGCTAGAACTCCGGGTACCAAGCTCTGGTCCAATTCTCTAAACCCGTAGTTCGCGTATAGCTGCGGGTCGGTCCAAGTAGGGATGGTTGCGGCGTTATCTTGTCGGCCTTAATCGCATGCGAACACGGTTTCAAAGACCGCGTATCTCGGCCACGATCGCGCAGGTGTATATAGCCGCTAAACTGGAAGATATTTCCTCTTAGCGTCTTTCTCAATCTTCGTTCGGTTGAAAATGCGACCGATGCGCTGGATTTTGACGCAACCGTTTACCAGCTCTCGGCCTTATTTTTCACGCATGACGTACCGAACACCTGGCATTTTTCGACGGACCACAGTAACGCGAGGTCGGTAACTTCAAGCGTGCGCAAAGGGACCGTGTATTTGTAAACAAGAACCGAGTAATGACCTTTCGAACTTGGCCCGAAGTTGCGTGTAGTTTTAATGCGCCTCCTTAGGGCTTTCTTTTCGGCGAGGGCCGGCGTTGGCCTTTCGCCCCTATTAACGATTTTGATCTAATAACGCGTAACAAACAAGTATACGCTTGTCGAGCATTACCGGTTATGTGGGAAATAGTACACCCTACTGCCGGTTTCCTATATGCTCGTCTCGGTGAACTTAACTTGTCTTCTTCTGAAACGAACCGTTAACGAAAATCGCATTAACATTCACAGATTCTCGTGTAACAATTGCAACTCCAAGCTCCGCCATCACGCACGGGGATTTTAGCCATTGCGACGGGCTTCCTGGAGAGTTTGTTCCCGGCGAAATGAAAAGAGATCCCCCGGTCTTGTGCGCTGGTTGCAGTCGGCCGATTTATGACAAGTACTACATGTGGGTGGACCAGCGCTCGTGGCACGAGGCGTGCGTGCAGTGCAGTGTGTGCATGCGACCGCTCCAGGAATCGTGCTACACCAAAAACTGCAAGCTGTACTGCCAACAAGACTACAAACAGTAAGTTAAATTTGTCATGCCTGCAAAATGCAGGTTGACGACATAGGCGCGCGCGGAGAGAGTCGAGTTGCCGATTCCATTGTTTGCGACATTGCCACTGTGTCTACTCTAACGCCTGTGTCATGTGTTGAGATGAGCATCCCAGGAAAAGATAGGCAGCGGCGCGTAACATCGAACAATACATTCTATTATTTCGACGTGGGTGGTGCGGAGGGGTTGCAATTGTGACGTCACAGAGGGGATTATGTAGGAGTTAACGCATCTGTGAGACGGCTACGCGAGTTCAAGACCTTCAATTTAAACGAACGGTGGACAGAGAATATCTCGAAATACCCAACATCTAATCTTTATTTCCCCCCACACATAACACACGATAAAAGGATTTTGCATAGCACACGCCGTTCTGTGGCAACCGCCCAAACGTGATGTCGCTTCTTGTTAAAAACCAGCGACTGATTGCTATTTAATGAGTTGCATATTGTTAATGGTTTCCTCGAACTTAGCTGGCATCTTCCGTGCCACTAACAGCTGATATATCCCCTCGTCCGTACCGCTGAAAACTTTTTAAAGGTCAGACGATTGCAAATATTACATTTGCGAATAGAAATCTTAAAATTGGCGATTTTTGGGGGGGAAAGTCCAAGCGTAGCGAGAGTTGTCCTGAACGACCATCTGTTCGTGTTAGTTGACAATACATGTACGTATGTGCAGTGCTATCATGACAGCTATTCGTGCTGTGACCACGGCCCATTAAAATCGCTATAAAACATCAATCGACAGTCGCTTTTAGTTCCGGTGCTGTATTTAGAATATTGCACAACACTCGAAAATTCTTTTTCCGCAAAGTTTTAGACAAAATTCGCCGAGAATTCAGCTATACACTGGGAAACATGCACTTGAGGTAATACTACCCACAAACTATATGACACTGCAGCGATCCGGTAACCGGTAGGTCGTCCGCGGCGGAACCTAATCTTTCCCGTTGCAACACGGTTACTGCGGTGTATGAATACGTAGCTTTCGCGGTTGGTTTAAATTCCAAGTAGGCGAGGCCGCTGGACTAAACCTACCGTGGCGAGTTACTTTGTTTCAAGGCAGCATCCTAACCGCGAGGCACGTCTCGATTTGCGGTGCGCTAACGACACGGTTATGTTGTGAAAACAGCAAATTGCTTTGAAACAGTAGTCGCCGTGACTTTGAGCGCCGGCGAAAGAGCAGTTGCCAAATTGTACACGCCCGTTGGCTCGCCTTCCCACGTTAATGCATATCTACGCGATTAATGAGTGTCATGGTTGCTCTCAGTGCTATTTAAATTGTACGTTTTAGCCACCACTTGGCCAACAGTTCTCGTGCGGCTGCGTTTAACGTTATTTTCGAATCTTTATTCATTACGTCACGTTTGGCTGGTGGCATTTTTGACCTCGTGGCCCTGAAACTTGGAGGGTTGTTTAATCGATTTTTGCGACCGGTCTATTTTTTGGCAAGTTTCGAAAGCGAGAACTACTCGTACTTCAAAGCAAGACGTCGGTTTGAGACTCCGGCGCGGACCACCCCTCTTGCTCGCATCGCTATCCCACTTTAAGCCCTCATAATCACAAAGGAAGCATAGGCCCTGTAACACGATACACTACATCTTAATTTCTCGGGGAATATACAGGAATTTGTCCTCACGAACGCCTTAATATTTAGCGATATAAAAAAAATATTGAATATAATCATTTTACCTATCGTGAGTTTAAGGCCAGGTTAATGTTGCGAAATGGCGTTATATGACTTATATAGTCCCTAAACGACTTTTCTCTATATCTGATGATAATTATAATAATGCGTATTTAGACAAATAGGGATTATTCATTTGTGTTATAATCCAAATAAGAATGCATTCAGTTCTATCTCCGAGTCGTGTTTTTCCGAGAATGGTACTGGGCGAGGTACCGAAATGTGCATACATAACAATGTAGATAATAACAAGACGGTCTGTTTATTGCTGGGTTTATGTTTTGCCCGATAAATTGAAGGCTCGCATACCAATAAATGCATTGGAGATGTCAAAAGGGTTCCTCTATATACGAAGCTTTTGCTTGTGCGTGCTGGAAAGCCCTTGGGCTTTCAGCTTGAATTGGAAGTGGGACCAAACAACGATTGTTGGGATTAACCTTAGATGGGTAGCCGAAACCTCAAGTGTTGGGTTTCTGTGTACTTTTATTTCAAATCGTTTCTGAGACCACACCGGGTGTTAAAAGGGCGGGCTTCAGATTTAGAGTCCAGTTGCATCGGCCAAACCGCACAGGCCAAATCCTTTATCGCACTTTGGGTTTCCCAAAGGAGTTGTTGGTGCCAAGTAGGTCATTACTGCTTTTTGGCTTGAAATCTGTTACCCTGTTAACAGGCTAGCGAGCCTTGAATCGTTTAGTTGCAGTTATAAACTGGTAGGATGAACTTCGGCGACGCCCGCGAAACGTTATACGAACGGAATGACGTAATGTCTAAGAGGGAGCGTTCTGGGATTGCTGGTGTTCCGTACACGTGTCAAACCAGACATATCTGCTTCTGTCCCGGCGCAAATGGATCCTCTCCAAGTAAAACATTGAGCAGCCGAAGCTGAATTCCGAGCCTGAAACGGCAAACTAAGAAATCCGAGTTCCTTCTCATTAATTTGCACCGCAAATTCTTTTTCAGCTTTACCAAAACTTCCGGCGAGCTGTTTTTATAGAATCTTGCAGTTGAAATCGCCGTGAAACTGGTCTTTTTAATTGCCTTTATTTATTAAGTAGTCGCACCACTCTGGTTGCCTTATAAAACTGTAAACACATCAAAGTGTGTACATGTATTGACGCGGGGCCAATTCATTTTGCAAAACCAACCGGTCGACATGACAAATTCATGTTTCCCCATTTTATCCTTCAGCCTTTTCAATCAACGAAATTGCTCAACCAGTCGCGTTCCAAAAAAAGAACGGCCGTCGTTTATCGGGGTGTAAATATTCGCCGGTGAAATTGCCAAATATAAAAATTGCCCGTAACCTCAGCGCGGGGGTGTAATTTGACTAGCGCCGTAGAAAGACGACGTCAAGTAAAACTTGGCCCCCGCGAAGCGAATAAGTATCGACTGGCGGCGATTTAATTGCCTGTTTATTTTCCGCGATTTTTCGGCGACATTATATTACATCTAAGCTGTCATATTTTCGCCGAACACGGGCGAAATCGTCGCCAATTTAGTGCAGCACACATGCCTAAGTGTGGCTTCCCGCATTATTTATTAATGTGGCGGAAGACGGTGCGCGACCCTTTGCTTTGCAACTGTATAGCGAATTTTCCCACTCGATTTCCAATCGTTCGATGACCACGCGATTAACCAAGTTAACGCTCTCTCCGCAATAAATGCCGGATTAGCGAAGGTCGGGAAGACCACTGCGTAATTATCGGCTACGAGATCGAATGAAAACCAGGTTAAAGTCGATCTCATGAAATATTCACCCTTATTTAACCGTCGCTCTTCGATTTTGGATAATTCATCAGGATTTGTTTGCGTTCAGACTACCAACACCTTTCCAACTTCCCGAAGAAATAGTGGTACACAGTTTGTCCTCCTTTGTCAGTTAAATTGAGATTCGTGACGCATTGCAACTGCGATTCAATGCGCGTCAATCGACGAATCTTTTCTTTAGCATCACGTGACACGGGTGTATCTTCCGTGTCGTCACACACGAATGATTTTCTCGCCGAACTTGGAATTGTCTGCTGGATCAGGAATTTCAAGTCACTTCCAAATATTTCTACTTCCTTTTGCAGTTTGACACATTTTGAACTTTGTAACACAACTGGTACAATTTGTTTATGTCGGCTAATATATGATAAGTAATTGGGTAGATTCTTATTATTCTAATAAAAACCAAATCCACTGCCACTGGAGCCAGGACAAAAAATAAACTGTAATTTTTAATCGATGTAGAGTTGTTAACCAGAACGGTAAAATTAACTCATCGGGATGTAGGACCAACTAATTATAATTGACTACAGTAATATGCAAATAATCGGCACCCGCGGTCTTATAATATGTCGTTTGCTTTGTGGTGGGCCGTGTGGCCAGCACTGTTTTCCATTTTTGGGGTTTTGACTTCTTGTGGGAATAGCAACAAACGTATTCCGAATAGGGGTCTTTGAATTTTTGCAGCTATCCACCGGTAGCTGTTGATAAGCCAACGCACTTATTGATTAGTGTGTGAATCTATAATACATTCAACAACAGCATGTTTTTTTGTGTGTAAAGCCGCGCCAGTTTTATTTCTTGTTAGGGCAATAGTTCAGTTTGTAGAATACAATTATCATATAAGAGAATTTCACTGTACCGAACAATGTTTGACCATAACTGAGAACACATACCACCTACTACGTACAATACCAGGAATGTGGCATCAACTGAAAGCGCTGAGAAAACCCGAATTGTATTACAATGTAAATGTTATAACTTTACGCAATTGTACGCCTTTGTTTGAGGTGCTGGTTCAAATGCAGCCTGCCCGTGCAGGTCGCGGTTAGCAAACAGTGAGACATTATCTTTGCAATCGTAAGCGAGCTTAACTGCAAATCCAATTGCGCTCGTGTCTAACCGGAAATTTCACTAGGGAAAATTTCAAGCAATCGCCTTTATTTTATCAAGTCATGGCGAAAGAATGCGTAAATAACTCGGTAGTATACCGAGAAATGGCAAGACGATTCATAAGCACCCGGTTTAATAAATAGCGATTTTTTTTCTGGTATCAGTTTCACGCTGACGACGACAGCGGCTTATTCAGAATGTATACTTGTTCAAAAAACCCATTTTTACACAGTTCATTCCCACTTTACGGTGCTTTTAAAACACGTCGAAGGAGAATCGTTCAGGAGATAGAATCATTCGATAACACCCAGTTCGTAAACCCAATACGAACTCCAAAGATCCTGCAGCAGACACGCTGTCTGCGAGCCAGTAGTTGCCCAAACATTAGGCGAAAGTCAATTATGACTAATGTATAATAGCTTTGGTGTTTCTCGACACCAAAGTGGGAATGAACGATGATCGTAGCGTCAGAAGATCGTAGCGTCTACTGCTGTATAAGTATGCTTTGATCTGAGCAGCCTATCCGCCTTGTAAACCCGAGCAGCTACTGTTTGAGGGTAAATATTTGCCGTAGCATCAACCCCGCGCGTCCCTTTATATGCGTGTAAACAACCGTATATATGTCATCCGCGTGTGTTTGCAGTGGTTTTTACAGTCAGAACATATAGGCTGTCCGGTGTAGTTGTAAAATATCACCTTCTCTCGAAAAATAGCTATACTCTCTATTCACTAGCCACCAGTAACAATTTTTCCCGATGTAGGACAATTCCATCAATTGATTTATATGTTGCAGCCAAAAGGCGTGTTAACCCGTCAGGATTTGTTTAATTTGTAACCCAGACGAAATCGAGCCCGAGAACCTTAAGGTACACCTTGAGCTATAATAGGGGCATTGTTACGGCTCAATCCACACGCTAGAACAAACTAGACATATTTTATTTTATGACATCACAAAACGAGCAAATAGCTTGATTTAGAGTGAGCTTCAGATCAAAGGGTCCGCCCTATTGTTTGACTTTCTCTCCTAAGTCCGAAGTTACTTATTTACATCCGGACTATCAGCATTGTGTCTGCCTAATAATGCAACGGAACTCTACTCAAACAATTTCGGAAGTCCCATTTTGTTCGACGATATTAAGCTCTTTCCTCTTGACCAAAAGAATTTGACTATAATAGGAGAAAAAATAAACGGAATCGTGAAAACTAGATTATTATGGATTTTCGCTGAAAAGCACCTGTTTCGCCGTTGTTTGTCTTGAAATTGGACTGCGCGTATAAACTTGACTCTGCCCGCTGATGCTTATCAAGACTTAAGTTCGGCTGTGGTTAGCGACTATATTTACCAACATAAGACCCATAACAAACAACCATTAGCGCCGCCGGTCGGCTAAGAAGGGAGTTTAGAGTAACGTGCCATTCACCGAGCGATTTTGGCATTCTTAAATAGTTTTCAATACGACCCATTACGTTTCGATGAAAACATTGCTTACTGGTATTGTGTTTCCTGTAGTAATTACTATTTTTTTGGAAATATCTTAATGTGTTTTGCAACGATAAAATGCGTTACTTACAGTGCGAATATATGTTAGTTGGCGTTATGTTTCGTGTTGGAAAAGTTGCACATTCTTGACCCTGCAGTAGTGACTATTTAACGAGTGGCTCGAATAGCTGAGCAAGTTAAATTATTGGTTCCACCGCGCAAAATATATAGCGGGATAGGCTGGTCCTTGCTGTTTCTGCTCGGACACTAAACTGGTATTTTCCCAAGATAAGTAGTTTTGGACGAACACCTGCTTTTCGATTGTTCCCTCACGATGCCAGTTTGGGAGAAAATCTAAAGGATAGCGATTCCGTTCTTAAAAACCGGGTAAAGGCTCTTGTACCAACAGCAGCTTACAAATTTTGCCGACCACAAATATGCAAAGGTCTTGCTCGGCGAACAAGCGAGTTGTGTATCACTGAATATCCGTACTCTTTCGACTCGTCGTGTTTTCGTCCCAAACAGTTCTCAACACGAGCCGGAGGGGCGGATTTTGAAACGAACAAGCGTCTTTATTGATCGGGGCATAATGCATAGAATTGTAACATAGTCATAGAAAAGAAACATGAAGCCGATCATATTTTTCACACGAAAGTTGTTGAACCAGAAGCACCTGTTAACTGCATATGTTTCTGTGGACCAAATTGTTTCCAATCTGGCAGGCTTAAAAACTCATTTACAAAATCGCTGGTTGACAAAACGATAGACGTGGGCAGTCCCCAAGACAAAGTGAATAATTTAAACAGAGCTTAAATTCTGCAAAAAATACATAAACATGTGTTCTTACCGGCCAAAGTGTTAATCCCGCGATAATCTCTTTACTAAGTCTGTTTTAAATATAGAATTCTGTATGGAGCACTCATAATTCGAATGAACGTCCGTTTACGCATAAAGACTCTAATAATTATTCAGCACCGGCTTAGCTCGGCTACTCGTATGGGGAGAATTATCACAGGTTGCTTCCCTTTGAGATTCGTTGCGCTTTGTCGTTTTGATCAAATGAACGATTTTGAACTGACTCCTTTGGCAGAACGCCCGGACCCCGCTAAAATAAAAACGCCACAGAAAGTGTAGTAGATTACACACGATCTTCATCTAGCGCTCTCGTCGTTAAAATACTTAAATGTATTAAGTTGAGAAATCGCGCTACCGTATTCTGCATAATGCATGCGGGACTTGTACACAGTTACTTTAAACTGTGTCCGCTTAAATTTGCATTGCATTATTGATAGGCGACGCGGCTTGGCGAACGGTGGGCGCGATAAATATTGCAAAGTAGCAGTGGTATGGCTGCATCATAATCGCTGCCTACGGGAAGTTTCGTACATACTGGCCAACGTAAACATTACCCTGGTCTAAATAATGCATTTCTATTAAGCTAAAAGTACCGGTAATGAGTGGCGGGCAAGACTCCAATCAGCATCGCAATACCCACCACGTCTGGCGTGTCATATTTTGATGGAAATACTACAAGGGAAATATTCCAAAGTACAACCGGGTTTATCTGCAGCTAAATACGACAGAGCAGCGGTTTTTCGTTCGAAAATAGAAATTATAGACAAAAATCCGCTTAAATTGCAAAATTAGTAACCATTTCTTTAAAAATAAACTGGTACAAAAGTGGTTAGTTTTATGTGGAAATTTGTCATGTATACCTATCGTACAGTAGGATTTTATTACAGCTGACATGAGTATTTAAAATATTCTGTAGTTATTTGAAATGGTGAATGTTTGCAATGCTAGGATGTAGTCTCCGTTTTCTGATCGTTTTCTTCCACACGCATACCCACGCACGGAACAAGCTTAGATTTACAATTTAGTCGTCCGCTATTCCTGGCGAACGAGACAAGCTGACTACACTGTCTGTCAGTCAAGAAGTTTTGGTGATCGAGCGTCCTTGGCCCAAAAAGGGAGGACAGTCATTTAAATGACTCTGCGACGGTGCGTACCAGGCACTTAACGCTTACCATCGGAACCTGAAACATCTAATTGCACATTAACCGAGGTCAAGTTCTGAGTAGCTACACTAAATCCACGCGACACATACAAACCGCTTTGCGTGATCACTTTGTTCACCACAGTAGTTTCTCCTGCTCGATTTTACCAGCTCCCACAAAATGACTTGACAAAGTAGGGAGGCAGAATCGTTTCACAATTTTAAAGTGTCGATGGAAAAATTGTGAGGAATTTCCAGTTAAATTTTTTTTTCTACTAGATTTTTCGATTTGCGCAGCTTGGGTGCGGCGTTTGTGTGTTGTATTTATCCAAATATTCGGCCGCTAAGTACTGTTGAGTCACAGGTGTTCTGACAGAGTCATCACGAAGCACTTGGACTAATTCCTACCTTGCCGCAGAAGTCACAACGACAAACCGACGGCCCGTGGAGCTATGTTTAATTATGGGAAGACAGCTTGATAAGACCGACGCGTTTACGTTAAGTGACCGATCAGGCACCATGTAATTATCGGTACGATTATGTCAAAAGCGTGATATACTTAGATAGTTTAACTGCAATATGATAGCTCGATATTGAATGGCCACTTTCCGGTATGTAGTGTTGCACATTTCAAGCATTAAAATTAGCATTACAAGCCAGTCACGTTTTCCCAATTTCCCACCCAATGTGCAAATTGAAAACCGACGGCGCACTAAGTCTTCATGTCCAATCACCGAGTAGAGAAAAAGTAGAGTTGCGGAGAAGTTGTGTTAATGGAATAGCCGATGCAAGTCAATAGGCTTTGTTCCAATAAAGCATCACTGGGATATCAAAATATCGGCCTTCGCCGGTTCAATTTAACTGCCCCCCAGTTACACAGTTTAATTACGATATAAAACACATTTCATACTGTTGCCTTGTTTAATTTTTATTACATTTAACGTTTTTTTATGTTACCTCCCATATGCTTTTTTTCTGGGCTTGTTCCGAATACAGTTTTGTCTTTATCTGCGGAAAGGTCCGTTTTGGTATTTGATCTGATTGCATAAGTTATGCGCCGAAGTTATCAACTAACTTAACCAACCGTTTTTATTTATGTAACTTTTCTATTTAAACGGAAGTTTTATTTTTAAGTAATATTTCTTTTATAATAATTGGTGTTAGCGCGCCACCTTTTGGATAAGAGTCAGGTATAAATGCCAATTAGAGTACTGGTCGTATTTAGACTCGTTAAAATGTTAGAAATTTCCATTCCTATTTTTCATTCAGGACGGAAAAATATTTTTAAAATAGTGTTTTACGCTTCCAACATCCCGATTTCCGTATGTAATTTCCAAAATTTCCTTAAAAATTCCCTTTTATTATAATGTTTGATTTTTCCAGGAATTTTGTAATATGTTTAGGTATATAATGGGTTTGAGGTATATTTATATAATTTTGTGGGTGTAATTCGACCTGTATACCGAGTAATTTGTATTTGGTATATCCTGTATGGCTTGCGGCTTAATATAAGTATATCAGTAACCTTTACCTTCTAATTGTGTGTTTTTGTGGTGTATTTATCGTGCGCTATCAGAAGGATTACAAGCAAATAGATTGTGATGTAACGTTATGTGTTTCACTGGGTTGATTTTAAGGATGTGGTTGGTTGTTGTTTCCGCAAATCCAGGGCAGTGGTTAGATAAGATTTAAACGTGACGTCATCACATAGAATTTAATATGCGATTCCCGGAATGTGTGATAAGTTTGTTATTTTGGAAAATTTCATGATTATTTGCGATCTATGACTTAGTCGTTTCTTTTTTTAATTATGTTCTTGTGATAGACTGTATATTTAACCCGTAGTGTGTCGTAGTGTCGCTTTATGTGATATTGAACTATATATAAAAGTGCGTTTACGTTAGGGCTTAACTCGACTTGTATAACAGAGGATAAAACGCCATGGCAACCTGTACATGTTTTCACCTCGCTGGGTATAAAAAATCACGTCGTTGATATTTAACCGGTTTAATACACAAATGTCGGATTAGAAATTGTAGCAGATTGAGACCATTGTCACTGTGCTGGGTCGAAAAGATAACGTACGACTTTCCGAGTGCACAAAAGTCTTTAAGGGGAGAAACACAGACGTCTGCGTGCCCGAGTGCCACAGAAGTGGACTAAAAATTTAATAAATCGAGGCACGGGTACTCAGGATCGCACTTCGGGTGCTGGCGTATTTTAATCCGTCGTTTCGCTTTGAGATATCTATGTCGATTGAACACGTGCCAGTCACACTTGAGTGCACTCAGAGTCGCTTACAGAATGACTGACAAGTTAATTTAAACCTGACGAAACTGAAAGGCATTTACAACCAACACGACTTATTAGAGCTTCTGTAAACAACGGAAAAGTGGTCTTATGTCAGAATACAAGCATTTCAAAGGGGACGGGTGTTCGATATAAACTTAGACTACACTACATTGTATGGCGAAACGGTCATTGACCTTCTGAATCCAATTACATTGTCCGTAGAACTGCCTGTCGTTTTAGGACCAACAGTGGCTGCTCGTTGTCTGACAGGTTGGCACCCCCCCTTTGTGTAAATCCAGCGACTGCAGCGAACTTGCGACAGGAGAGCGTGTTTAGTTTCCGTGTCGTAGCTAGGCGACGATTGAGACGAAGCAGCCTACTCACGAGGGCAGATGTTCTGGCCTTAAGTGTCGTGACAATGTGCTTAAAACGACCAGTACAAAATATTTCGACGGCTGTATTTGCGCACGCGCGTTTTTTCCGCCGTTTAACTTGATGAACTTGCCGCCCCTTTCCCGGGACCGAGTGTTGCAGATAGCCTCTGCTTGCACTCGACATTTGAGTAACCTTTCGTGGCCTACGTCATATTTATAAGCAAGCGTTAGAGAGATTCATAATTTTCCTTAGTCTTCCGGATCCCACGATAGGAAACATGATCACGTAGCCATCTATATAAGGGGGCGGCCCGATGACAGCTGTGTTTGTCCGTTCCGATTGTAACCAAAGCTTGTTTGGTTGCCGTGTTTGCCGTTCTTAAAACCCAGTCACTTAAAAGGCTTCGCCGAAATAAATGCACCGCCGAATATTAGCGCAGTTGGACGAGGAACGTGCTTGTTACAATATACGACCACCTTTTAAGACATCATTTTACGGAACTAACTTTTAGCCTGCTGTTTGGTTCACGCCATGTACACACGTGTACATTAGAGCTTAACTTAACTACTGTTCCACTGTTCAATAAATGTAATTAAACCATTTGTAATCCCGTAGCGCGTGTGCTAAATATACTGCATATTGTGATATAAGCGGACGCATTGAGTTTTAATGAAGTTAAAATTACAACTTGGCCTATGTCTGCTTTTCCTTCGGGGTTAGCCCATTAACCCGTCATATATTATCCGTCCGTGGCCTTCATATAACCCAACGAGCAATAAGGGCACAATTAACGGTCAATTCCGGTTCGCATTTATACTACAACTGATCAATCGGCACTCAACAGCAGCGGGGAAATGAACAGATGTGCCCGGCACCTTTATTTCGCTGCAAAGTTAACAGAGATCTTTCAGCCTAAACAGCGATACAATAGCGCCGTTTCCAAATTCGGTAGCGTAGCGCAATGAAAACTAAACCAAAATATTTTCAGTATTACGCCTCGAAAGGGCACGCGTCCGACGCTCAGATTCTATTCAGATGCATGACGCTTGAAAAAAGTTGTTGTGGTTCGGATTTTTTATTAATTTTCCGAGCGGCGGACCCCTAAGGCAAGGGTGTATGGTTGGCGCAGTGGGTGGCGAAAAGCGCCCGGAAGTTATCTGGGGTTTGGGGACGCCGCTACTGGGTCCAACCAACGTCCGGAACGATATTCCCACCCGTTTGTGGAATAGGAAACGAGGTGGAAAGAAACATCCGTTGAAAAGAGTAAATTCCCCAGAAAAGACTGAAAACCGCTGCTCAGTACCATATAGTGGAATGAAAACCAGTAGCTACATCCTCTTTCCGCTTATTTAATATCCACTGGCCTGAAACGGGGCTTGTGTCATTATATTTTTAGTCGCAGTAACCACCACAAAAATGCATCTTTTCCCTCACGAAAGCTATTGATTAAGTTATTTTAAAAACGTTGGATTTCTAGAGAATTTTAAAACCGGGAGGTTTATCCGAAGAATAATCGGGAATTATAAGCAGCGACGGCCATTTTGTTTGCGGCGGTAAATTGAACTCATTCTAGTTTTAACTCCTCCACTTAAATCTTGCCATGGCCTTAAAAATTCTTTGAGGGGTGTAGGTGGAAATAGCCACGAACAAAATAACTGCCTGTTAACAATATTGCTGGAAGGGTGTGATTTGCCGAGGAGCCCGCCATAAAATACCTGTTGGGAGCATAGAGATTGCCATAATGCCCAGTCTGTATCCTAAAAGTGGGCTTAGGCAGCGGCAGCTATTAACGGATTATTTCAAATACCGAGGGCACGTGGCGCGGATCAGAGGAAACTAGCGGCGTTTATCGGAGTGGAAAATAGCTCGATTTCTTGTTTCCATGGTTAATTATGACAGGGGGATTGGCTGCCGAGCTCTGTTCTTTGGTTTCGTGATTAAAAGCTTTCCTTTTGTCAACAAAACTAGAGATTACTTGGCATATAACAAGACCCCAACTGTAAGCTCATAATCAGAGGCGGTTACTTTGATGCTGATCTATCGTTTGCTTATGTTTATGCCACACTAAAGCTAAAATAAACAAGTGTTTGTACAGTAGAGGCGCACATCCACCGCCTGAACTCAATGGGCCTATCTATCACAGCGTAATCGCCGGAATAATTAAATTACCGAATACTTTGAAATTTTGTCTAATGCTTAGCGTGCTTTCCAGGTTACAGAAATGCAAGAAGTGTGCTGGAGTTATCACGCGCGATGAGTTTGTGAACCAAGTGAACGGATATCCTTACCACGTGAGGTGTTTTTCCTGCGACGTTTGTCACCGGCAGTTGGAGGTAAACATGTCAGATTCCTTTTATATATGACCCAACACGATGTGTCATTTAGTCTTTACTTGGTTTTGCAATTACTTGGTATAATCAATTACTATGCATGCAATAAAACAGGCTCAGCTGTTATTTAGCCCTGAGCCCTGAGTCACCGTATATTATGTCACGTTTCCTTAAAATATATATAGCCTGTGTTTAGTCTGTACTTGATTGATGGGGCTGCCGTCAGCTATGCAAGTGTATACAGTTCTCATTTACGCTACTCTGTACCTGATAAGGGATGATTTTTTTAACGAAGGATTAAAGTGTTTCCCTAGCCTGGACTCGCCCCCATGACTAGTGGAGTGGTCATTAAAACAGTTTTTATATGGTATGCATTAGACGGATTTCTCTAAATAATCTTTAAGTTAGCATGTTCATGATCTTGCGTCTAACAATTGCTGATTCATACAGTCGGGCGACCACTACCTCAACGATGAAATGTACAATCAAATTTGCTGTAAATCCTGTCACGATCGTGATGACGTCATACTCGACCATTATATTCGCGGCGAAGACGATTCGGCGTCAGATTCCGGTGAGAATTTCCGGTCGAATTATTTGTTTTGTGAATTTTTGGGGGGCTTGATGCACCTCGGTGACTATAAAAACGTTTAATAATTCCATATATACTATACTATAGGGTGATATTTATATGTTAGATGTATTTTTGATATACATTTTAACACGAAACCTATATATGTTCGGAAAATTGTTATATGTCAGGTGCATTTTCTATACACATTTTAAATTTTATTTAAATTAATCGTCTTACAAACGATATGTATTTACAAAAAAAATATTTATTTAATTCAGAAAAAAGCGACGATGACGTATTCGCGCAACCGACGATGCATATGCAGGGCGGAACGCACTATTCAACTTACCCCGGTAAGTACTTGGCAGACTGACTAACGAAGTGATTTCCGGCTGTTGAATGTATAATCACTCTCGCCTTGAAAATGAACCGAATCTGCCCTTGTTGTGTGCGATTCGATTCTGCGAGTAAATATAGATGTAAAGTGCGTGTCTGATCTCGGCAGGCCAGCCTCACCACTTGGGAATAATGCGCGGGAAAAATGGAAGCAAAACCTCGCCGAGCGACATGCACCACGGCTCGGTGTCTGGCGACGGAAAGCGGTCGAAAAGACCGCGAACCATTCTGACAACTTCCCAGCGACGGAAATTCAAAGCCTCTTTCGAAGTGTCGCAGAAACCGTGTAGAAAGGTAAGTGCGTTGTCTGCAACTCAAAAAATGTACGATTATTTCAGTATTTGGTGAAATAGGTTGTTTTTTTTTGGTGAAATAAGTTGTAAAATTATATTTACTTCATAGGCTTCTTACATATACATCGTTGCATTTGAGCAACTGCTCCAAAACAACTTAAATTATAAGCGTCAAATAAATGTATAAATATCCAGAAATTAAATAATTATCCTTAATAGAGACTGTGGCACTGCGTAATTAGCTTAAAGTCGGACGGACAAATTCAACCTCCAAAATAGCCTAATTAACTTTTCTTTAAATACCTGTGATAAATAATAATCATTAGGCGAAATTATTGCGACTCGGCACAGCGAAACTTTCTAATTGTGGGAAATTTAAAAAATGGCGCCGCAACTTGTATCAAACCAATAACCCAACTTATTTCTAGGTGCGCGAAACCTTAGCAGCCGAGACTGGCCTCAGTCCGAGAGTCGTACAAGTATGGTTTCAAAATCAAAGAGCCAAGGTAAAATTTTTTGCTGTTTATTATTAAAGGATGTTGCTTTTTCTTTGTTCTAATTCATTTTACCGTGCGCCATTTTTACTCTGGATTTTCGAGTTTTTATTTTATTTTATGGTTTAGTCGTGAATTTTGTTTTTCTATTTCGGGAGTGCCATTCGTGGTTCTTAAAATGGAGTTCGATGGGAATATTACTTGCAAAATAACGTAGCGGGATTACTCAAAATGTAGTAGATTTTATTGCTGAATATAAGACATTTAAGAAAAACGCAACGCGCCTGTCTACCGTTTTTAACGATTCTGGTGACAAATAGAAGACCGCGAAATCTGTCGTCTGTCCCACGTTTTATCATCTCCTTATATGAGTCGTTCGCATATGAGAACCTAACCGTTCGGTCACTTTCAAAATAGATGAAGAAACTGGCCCGGCGCCAAACACAGGGAGATTCCAACGCTCAGGGTGGTTCGCGTGGTGGCGGTAGAGCGCGAAGAAAGAAAACAAACGACTCCGATTCAGAAAGTATGTTTAATGTCAAATTATATTTTGTTTGCACTAGTTTGGCCGTGATCCGTGACCAACACCTTATACTCTAACTCTAGTCACCGACATTAATTCTGTTTGACTGACAGAAATATTAACATAAGCGTACGGGTTTTCTATGATATTATTAAAGCGTAAAAGTCATCTAAAGGACCACAATGACTCATTGAATAAAACATTTTTTAAATGGTGCAATAATATTTTGCGCATAAACCTAGTAAGAAGGTTTTATTTAAGATTCTACTAAGAAAAACTACAGCTTTTACAAATGCTATAAAGTGCATAATTTGTAAAGTTTGGTATTTTAATCCATTGCAAATGTGTTATAACGTTTTGCTTGTTTTAGATGAAATTTCGAGTCCTGGTTCATACACATCCATGCCTACTCCCCACCACACCTCGCTCTACCACGACACCTACCGGTCGCCAAGCAGTATACAAACTTCACCTTCAAATGCCGGCGAAGCGAGCAACTTTTATGGCACACTACCGCCACCGCACGGTAAGGAAATTAATGTGAAGAGGATAATACTAGATTTTCAATCGCAATTACCAACATTCGATCGCCTTGTTTGAATTTGGCTAAAGAAACATTGAAACATATTTTTTTTAATATTGTAACTGTATATTTCCTTTTCATTTTATTCTTTATGCAACTTTTGCAGATCCTTCGGAATTACCCTATGACGATTACGAAATCCATCGCCTTGACCAACCGGAACCGTTCATGACACACCCTGTGTCGTCATCGAACGTGACGTCACCTATTGACCTTGAATCCCGGCTACATATCAACATACGGGAATCGGGAATAGGCGACTATAACAACAACAGCGGGGTGCTGAACCCCCCAATGTCGTTAGAGGGGGAATTACCTATGATGACTTCGCCACGGGATAGTTTCCAAAACTTTGCTCCTTCCCAGCAAGTCCCTCGTCGGTTTGAAGGGCAGACGACGGCGGACACAAACCCGATAGACCGACTTATGTTCATGCAAAATACCTTCTTTAGAACATGACTCAAACTTAGGGAATTATTCTGATTTCTACGGCCCTCGCCCGAAGAACAACCCTTATAGTATTTATAGAGACTTCTAATATATTACTTTTTATTTCTATAGCATGTTTCGGTTGGAAGACCGAATCCTATGGGCGCCTGCCACTGTAACGTTCTCATTATCTCGTCACACAAGTTTTATGCTGCTAAAAGTGTACACCCTTGCTCATGGGTGTAGCTATTCATAGATTAGGTTGGTCAATGTTTATTATGTGTCACCTCCTCTAAGGTTGTTGCGGGCATTTTAAACCGCGCTTGGTCAGAGGGGAAGTTGCAATGATTAGAAAAAGATATACCGTATACCCCTCAAAACTGCAAAATGAAATAAATCACCATAAATGCAGTAATGCCTTCAATACTTGAACTGTGAGAGTTATGTCCTGCGCTCGTGAATGGGCCAGGTATGTCGTGTGAATTCTACTAATGCGCGGCAGCTTTTTCAATTTGCACAATGTCGTGCTACTGTTGTTCAACTCAATTAAAGTACTCCTTGTCGAACTAGTTTTGATATATAATGCTGGCGTTATGGTCACTTGTTATTCATTACATCATATAGACATAAAACGCGAACTGTAAATGACTTAATTCTGAAACAAAATAAAATCGACTTTGTAACTGTGGTATTTTGGACACGTTCGTTTAAGTCGTATAACATAAAGAGGAGTAAATATTTGATACTATAGTTAACTAGTCCTTTATTTTTTAATTTGGAAATATGCAAAAACTAAACATGGTTTTTAATTCTGGAAAAATGCGAAACTAAACATGCTATAAAACGAAGCAAATCGTTTGTTGTTTAAAGAAACCCTTTCTTACTAGAAAAAAATAAGATTATACTGCTATGTTTTATATAGTCAGGGCTTCCATTATTACAGATCTGGAACCAAAATTAAGCAGTCAGGAAACAAAATCCGGCTAAACTATTCAGGACATTATCGCGAAAGAGCCAAATGAGGATCTAAGTAAAAGATTTGTACGTTACTTGAAAAAATAGAAACCGTTGTTTCCTTTATCAGTATAATTTAGCCTAAAGATACGGAATTTTCAGTGCTGTGTCGAGGTTCAAAGGTGTGTGGCCGCACCAACTAAGATTAACACTCGTGTTGAGGCATAAATCTACCCCCACACGCCCGAAAAACAACAAACAAACGCATAGTATTCCTTTTTGTTTATTTGATATATTCTAATTCTACCGCACATTGCATGGCATAATTCTCAAGGGTATCAACAGTATTAATTGCGAGCTAAATGAGAAATTCGTGCTGAACCACTTTGTGGGTTCCCATTCAACCGAAGGGTTTTGGGATCGCAACTGGTCGCTAAAATCGGTTGTTATTTGTGCACACTTGGGGTACACTAGTGAATAAATGGGTTCTACGTTACCTAAAAAACGTTTTAATCATATAAAACATTTCACCAAATTGTAGGTAAACTAGTAACCTGACGATTGCCTGTATGACAACCCACCTTGCGTTTTTCCATCCGCGGCGATAAAACATGTGTGTACGAACGTATACATAAAAATTGACAAGACAACTGCCCTATATTTCTTGGGGTTACACGGGCTATCAGAAGAGTATTGATAATTGCAGTTACTCTTCTCTACCATAAAGACTCTTCAAAGCATGGTTAGGAAAATAAATCAAGGTGTGAAACAAAACCTATGGGTTAACTTAATATTAAAATTGTAATATGGCTGTATTGTGATAAGTTAAAGATCATTTGGTAGACTTTGGACGTAAACTAACAAAGTTAAGATAGAAATACATAGTAAAATTTAACACACAGGTTTGCTTTTTAAGAAAGTTTTGAATTCTTGCATGGTTATATCATCATAAGTGTAAAATAGTAGAGCACGGGTAGTTAAATTTTTTGTAGATCGATTTTGCTACTCTATACAAAAACAAAAATTAAATATTGTTTACAAAGATAAAAGAGTTTTTTTCTACTACCTTTTGTTGGCAAGGTATAATATTGCATATTGCTGAATTTATAGGATGCTCGGCAAACCTAATGCACAGAATAGTAATATTGTTGTTTGTTTTTCAGGTGTACAACTACTGTCTTATAGATTTTTTTGTAGAATAGGCTAATGTGTTTTTTTTATCAAGGAAAAAAATAGCAGTAACCATACATTAAGTTCTGCAATTTTTAAAACAATTAGAAAAATAAATGTTAAAAGTAGTGCTCTTTTAGGCTATAAATTTTTCCCACATTGACTGAGTAGTTCCTTTTCCACAAAAGTAAGACCATCGCCAGGCATGGGGCTGGGAATAAGGGGGGATAACCAAGCAAATTTCCAGTTATTCCCAAAGGTTGATTTCATATTCTCAGTCAAGCCAAGATTATATTTAGCACCCAAACCCTTGGCTTCTTCGTGCGTCGTCCTTCCTCTAAATAAAGTGAACAGTTTAGCTGATGTAGTTTTAAATGTTAATGCAACTAGGTAGTAGAAGATTCGGTAGTCAGTCACAGGTTTAACGGATCATACTAACAGTGTTTGTTTCCCTTGCCAGGACACTAATAGGACTTTGCTTGAATCCAGTAAATTGATACATTTAACTTAAACTTACATTTTATACAACACACTGCAATAGCACTGGTAATTAGAGCTAGTCATAATGAACTATATTGTGTAATAAAACAAAAACACAGATAAAATAAGTTGAAAGAAAAATACCATTCTATTCATAGAAGTTCTGATCTTCTCACAGTTACTGAACAGAATTAAAATGAACATTTTATAAAATCCATAAAAATCATAAATACTGGTCTGATAGTGTGACATGGAAGTTAAGTATGAAGTATAAATGCAAGCTGGCAAATTAGGCAGATTGTTTTTTGTTGGCAAGGTAATAAATACATGTTTTCTAGTTCCAGTGGATCAAAAATGTATGTTTAAAAATGCAATAACTACTACTAACTGCAATGCAATGAAATAAGTCCCATCACCTGAATGGTAGGACATATTCTTATGATTCCATAATATGGGATAAACCGGCTATCCTATTTAAAAACTTACTTCAGTGTGTTCCGGATATGAAAAAGAATGACTGCAGTGCCGTATAGGAACGCTAGTATGCAAAAGGATGAGAAGAACGCCATCGCCAGTGTTTCGCCTTCAGCAACTCCAAAGATCCAGGCCAACAGCGGCATGAACATTGTTAATAACGTCCTTAAATAAAATTGAATAAGTTAATAGACCAAACTGTAGATTGATTTACGCTATGTTAAAATCTTAAGACAAGAATGGTATTATTTGAAAATGCTATATGTAATCTAAACAGCAGTTAAATTGAGCCTTTTTAAATGTGTTTGTAAGTAAAAATATTTTATAAATAGTTTACAATCTGCTTGATTTAAATGATGGTAAATATATAAGTTGGTTTCCTTTTAAACAATAATATTGAGCAGTAAAAGGTATCTTCACATCAGGTACCGGAATATTGTTCATTACTAATAATAATCATCCAATTTATTACTAACTTTGAACCGAATGAATGGAAAAGCTCCCACACAAAGTCCATATTTAGCAAGTTGGCATACAGCAGAGCGAACCACATGTAGAATGCCATAAGATGAAAATATCTTCTAGTACGATAACCGACACAGTTTGAGCCAATGATGCAGTGATGGTCACGTACAAGCACACATTGTTCGCATTGAAAACAGTGGAACGACCTTAGTAATTAAAGAAAGGAGTATAATAGAACCGGTTATTTATTTTTATCCATGTGAATTGGAAATCACAAGAATGTTAAGGTTAATTTTTATAATAATGGCAATCGTCACATAACAAGGGCAATCGTACAACCTAAAAACTAAGTCAAGACAGCAGCTTACCTTGGTGGATAATTTGCTTCACATTTCCAGCAAAATCGCCAACCTGGCTTTAACATACTCGGCAAAATTAATGATCCGGTACCAGGATCAACCAGAACAAATTTCCACAGTGAGGCAATTGCATTGAACAGTATCCAAGTACCTAGGGTGTGTAATTACAAAGTTTTGGTAATTGATATCAATACTGATATATTCTCAATTGAAGGAGTACCGGTACCGGTATTTACAATCATAATAATGTTTATTCGATCGCTAGCTAGTCTGACGGTGGGCGTGAGATGATTTGTGTTAACCCCATTGGTTTTCCCATTCACAGGGATAAACATGAATATCCTATTCTCCTAATTTTTACCCCCCGAAATATACCCAACATCATATTTACAAAGGAAAACCACAGGGAACATCCAGGTTCCAAAAACAGTTACAGCAGTTTTAACCATGTCCATTGCTTAAGTACTCAGTACAAGTAGTACCGGTAGCTTGTCAAACGATCAGTCGAAAGATTGGGGGTTTGAAACCAATTGTTCGCTACTGGTACTTGTAGTAGATTGTACAGTAACAGACACTGTTAATGGTACCGGTAGTTGATTGTGTTGTAACAGACGCTGCTGAAAATTAAACAAATATATCACACAAAAAACTAAAGCAATAAAAAGTTACTAACCGGCAACAATATGAAGGGTTTTTCCGACTGAACTGCTATCTTCATATATTCTCGGCAATATTACAAGCAGTTCAAACAAATAAACACCACACATAAGAATATGAACGACAGTAATTACAATTTTATCCAGTCGAGTCTTTAAAATACATTTTCGCCTCTCTTCCATATTTCCAAGGTAAAAACAGTCCTATATATTTAAACCCACTCTACAAATAATATTTAAATGGTAAAGCTATCCTGGTATTAACATAAGTAGTATCAGCAATAGGCCTAAATCAACACATAAATAATACATTAACAAATAGCGCCTGACACACCCTCAAGTAAATTAATAATACATGGCTATGTAAAATTTTGGAGCAAGCAACGCTTTCTTTAGTTTAATCTATTTTTATTGAAACTGAATTGTACCTGGAAAATGTCTTTTTCTAAACTACGAAGCTATTCACGTAACATGCATGACCGATACGGTTTGTTTTTAAAAAACATGCTGCGATCTATCACTTGGTGTCGTAGTGATCAGAACATTTTACATTCATAAGTTCGTTGAGTAAAAAAAAAATATATAAAATATTGGTACGGTCGTGTGGCCAAATGGTTAACGCGACCGATACATATATATACCAACTCTTATACAAAAAAACGGTCCTAGTGATGAGCCCATCATGGGTTCGGTTGGTTCGATACTTGTGTCGGTAAAAAAAGGTTCTTTGAGTATTTTACAGTCTTGTGGCCAAAGGAAAAACCAAAACCGACACAATACTCTTAAATATGTCACCTTAAAATTAGATATGTGATGACGCGCGGGCGCTTTTCCCGCTGCGGCGCATAGTATAAAAGTTTGTGAGACCGGAGAATAAAAACTGCCACAATAGGCCTACTATTCGCTACATTGGTGCTGTGACCAGGATGTGATCGTGTAGTGGTTAGTTCTTCACGGTGTGGCCGTGACAAACCAGGTTTAAATGCTTATTTTTATTAGGACAATGAAAGATATATCAGTTTACGTAAAATCCGCTGCAGAAGAATAAAAATCAAGTACTGATTGCGAATCGATGTGAAATGTATCCCAGATGTCTAGTTAGCGGCGACGTTGGAGAAAGTGCTTGGGTCCGTTTTAGCCGATCTATGCCAATAGAAACCTTTTCTGGGCAAAAGAGATGGGAATATTCAAAAAGATTTGAGAACGTGGCCGTACTTTACAGTTGGTCTGCAAAAGAAAGGGTTAGACGTTGGCCGCCTCGCTTTCTGGAGAGGCGCTGTTCGTTAAGGCCCACTTGCCAAAGGATTCCTACATTTCGCTGTGTGAAGCACTGAAGAAGAAATTTGGCCATGTGTATAGTTGCCAAAAATCCAGAACATTGTTGCAAACAGCTCAAATACAACCGGGAGAAAAGCTTGCCGACCTTGGTATGCGTCGTTTGCAACAATATTGGTGGTGAGAGGTGACCCGAAGTTGCCAAAAAATACCCAGGAGGAATTGCTAGTAGACGCATTCATTCGATGTCTGCCTGATGAGCTGGACCGAGTTATTGTTGGAGTGAGAAATGTTCATTCTTTGAATGAAAGGGATTTAGAAGAGGCGCACGACATAGTGGAACATGACGACAATGAAGTCGATGTCAAGTCGCCGATGGATCGTGCAACCGAGGTAGTGACTGCGGTTCAGCCGAGATTGGGAGGGGTGCTCGACAGTATGGAGCATGCCGACAATGCAGTACAAGTTGAGATTTAGGAATGCTTAAAGGGTCGTGGAAGCGAAGCAATTGCAACGATTGCGCCAATGTTAAGTTGTGCAAGTGTCCGTGATAGCGGTATAATCTTGATTGTATCGGTGGTGAGGAGTTTTCGGGTGCACCGGCAAAATAAAGACGGTCGAAGTAAGACTGCGTGACCGATAAGAAACATTTTGTAATTCTTGTTGCGCCAAGACATGGAAGTTTGGTATATATATATATATATAATATGTCCAAGTTTTCGTCTTGTATCATTTTTGCACGCTAGAAATTTTCGGAGATTTCCTGCCAAACCTCGGCGATGAGAGCGATGCGAGCGATGGATTAGAACAAGTTGCTACTCGGGCGATATCGCTTTTGAGGCCGGCGATACGAACATGACATCAAAATATTCTCTTGCATCGCTTGTCATTGCCGTAAGTGTGCTTAGGCCAAAAAGCGACCGATATATATATATATACAGACCTAGAAAAAACGGTACAAGTGACGAGCCTATCATGGGTTCGAAAATTTAAACAGTTATAAAAGTTTTATTGAGTATTGTACGGTCGTGTGGTTTACGCGAACGATACATACACAGAGCTATAAACAAAAATATTGTCTACGCGAAAATATAACACTAAGGTAATCCAACAATGATCACGAAGTGATTTGACGTTTGCCCCTATAATGCATTTTCATGTGTTTTCCATCTACTCCTACTAGAATATACATAAATAACTAAATTGGAGTAAAGGAAATATAACATACCCGCAGGTTATGATATGTTGCCTAATGTGACCCTCGGTTTTACAATTGCTTTCTATTCAGTATAAAACTATATCAGTTTGGGAAAGAAGTTAAAACCATCACGATATTCCGAATCTAGCTAAAATCTAAGTCCCGACGTATTTTTTCCAAACTCGGAAATGACATTTTTAGTGAATTTCTAACTTAAAACGACCGTTCAGTAGTATAAGTTGTCACAGGAAATGTGGCAAAAATTTGCAACCAAAAAACATCCTTGAAATGCTTAATTTAACATCTCCGAATCCACGTTTTATTATAACGATTACACAGAAAAATTAACAGTATTACAATGTAATGCAGAATTATTTCTTAATAATGTCATTTGTTCGTGATTTTAATTTGATAAAGACTTGGGTCTCTTATTAAATTTAAATCAGTATTTGGTATAACAAAGCTGAAAATACATACGTATATACGGTTTAACGCCAAGGAGCGAAGGACATTACACTATGCCCCTAAATACGCAACTGTGTACAACGATAGTATACTAAACAGATTTAGTATACTATGGTAATATATGGTATAACATATACCTTCATGTTAGATCGTTTAAACATCTTTGTAAATACCCATTATCGATTCAGATAGGCGGTAACGTGTAAACCCCTTTTGATCACTGGTTTACACATAATATATATAGGCTTATGTCATATTATGCAAACAGCCTTGTCTCGGAAAACAGACAGCTGCAAGGTCTGGGCAGCATGGTTAACATCACCGACATGAAACACTTATTTACTCGTTAAAACAACGCACTCATTGGCTTTAGACGAATCACCACAGAGTTTTAAGTGAGACAACTTAACATTGGCTAACGGCAACTCAGGGTAGGCCTATAACGACAGCAATATTAAGCAGCCAAATTGGTTGTGCAGTTATACCTCATTTAAGTCTTTTATTTATTGCTAATAGTTTTATAGTCAGATTTAATAATTAAAGCACTAGGTCACTTGGACAAACGGTAAGCAGTTCAATAATTTATGCGCGTTTACTAGCGCCACGTGCGCGCGTGTGTGTGTGTCTGCATTTTTGTTCTACAAATTACATTTGTAACTTGAGGATTCAGGCGAAAACTTGTAGACACATGTTTTAAATCTGACTGGTGGAGATTAACAGTGGATACGATGTTAAGGGCTGTTTGTCTAAACAGTTACGCTACTTTTTCTCAAGCCTTCGAACCGCCCAAGTTTACTGAGAGGTGAGAGGTTGTGTCAGAATAGTTGGTCGATGGCCTTGGGCAAAGGCCTCAGAAAGTACTTTGAAAAGCAGTACTCTGTGTACTACAGACAATAGTGATAGAATAATCGATTAGAAACAGAAATGAATTGAGGAATTAGCGTTATGTGTACAAACGCATTTATAGTATTAACATTCAGCACACACGCTCACCAATTGTATGACGTAGGCGACACTTCCAAAATCAGCCAAGCGTAACATTTGTCGAGTGTTTGCATCTGAGCTGAGAGATTCTTGCCATGTCGGAAAACATAAATGCCGAAGATAGCACTCCTTCCACCAGATTTTTAAAAGAACCAGGTGAGTAATATTGATCACTAACTACACAGGCTATTACAATACAATGTAACTATTTTGATCTGACTTGAATTAAATATGCAATAGACGCGGATAAAAGAAACGTTAGGGTTATCTAGTTGTGACAGGTTTAACGGTGAACTGATCAGGGTTGCCAGACGCAAAGTACGCTTTACGGCCAAACTGTTTTTGCTTTACGGCCAAAATTCGGCCAATTTGTATTAAGTGCAAAATAAACTATTTAATTTAGCCGATTGGGCTATTTATCTCTTTATTTGTTGAAAAATTGTACAATTTAATTCCCCCCAGATGTGTCAAACCCGTTAAAATACTATACAGGAATTTCTATCGTTATTATTTTATTTTAAAACGTCATAATCAGCTTTGTGATTTGGGAATGAGACAGTTGATATTAATTTATTTCCATATACGGTCCCTCTTTTTTCCTTTATTTCTACTGTAGCGTAAAAATAATATGACGCTTCGGCTAAAAACTTGACAATATTCTTATACGGCCAAATTCGGCCAGATTTTTCCGCACGGCCAAACTATTTTTTTGGCGTCCGGGACGATTTTGGTACGGCCAAATTTCTGAAATTTGGCCGTGAAAAAGGCCAAATGGCAACCCTGGAACTGATATATAAAATGGGCGAAATTTTACTAAAATTGTCGAGAACACATTAATTTAAATTCGCAATGCATACATACGACCACGACGTCGGTTAAACAGATATATTTATTTATGTTCGATCCCAGTAGTGTATGGCAAATAAATTACTTGTAACGATTGGAGCACCGATCTGATTGATCTGATAACCTTTTGATCTATTGTTTAATTCGGCGATTAGTCGACCATTTTCCATGTCTTGGCGCGTAAAGGAAGTGCTGAACTACAAAATAACGAATCGTCATTACAAATTTGTCAATAAAATATGAAATGCAATTCCGGGTAAAAATAAGAAAATTTTCCATTTGCGATAGTAGTTTCCGACAATCTTTTCTCCGAAGTCACGAGGCAGCACGAGTGTCGTCACGTTTCCTCGTGCGCGCACACGCGTCTATGACAACGGCTATGTTGACTAAAAGCCAATAAGACAACGCTGTGCGCCTTTCGCTCAACGATTGGGTGGTGTCAGACGTTGCGGGAGCAACAGTGAGTTGTGCAGTCTAGAAACGAAAAGAATGTCATAACTTAAACGAGCACAGCATATAAATACCAAAAAAATAACTTGTGCCTACAGTTGATGTATAAATTTGATTCGTGAAAACTTAAGTTAATTATATAATTAATATAATAACCTAACACCCTTATTGTAATGATAGCGATGGAAATGCAGCAACAACAGAACACATCTGCAAAGAACACCCCGTACAACAAGCAAATAAATCTATGTAAGTAGAACTGAATAGCGATTTCTAAAAAGTTCGGCGAAAAGTAGAACCAATAACAAAGTTTTACACCTAAAAGTTCGCGTGTACAAGTGATTATTAGGAAAACAAAGAGCAAGAATTAGTGCAATTTTACTTGGTGAGAATTCACATGTCCAGTCTGCTGCAGCATAGTGACTATTTTTAGATGTATCATCCCAAAACATTCTGTATTAATGCTGTTACCCAA
The DNA here is from genome assembly GCA_000149265.1 of Ciona savignyi. Lineage (NCBI taxonomy): Eukaryota > Metazoa > Chordata > Ascidiacea > Phlebobranchia > Cionidae > Ciona > Ciona savignyi. Next base: position 427,688 of record CH000572.1, on the reverse strand, counting down.
ACTAAATAACAAGAACAAAAAAAGAAAAATCATGTATAAACACAAGTGTTTTTAATAATAGTACCTTATAAAAAAAGAGTATAAGAGTTAGGCCAAGCACTTAGGTCTGTTTTGCAACTGAGCAATATGAGAGCATTACACAACTTACACTTGTTTTATGTAAACCGTATCTTTAGACAATGGATGTTTAATTGCTTTGTTTGGTTATTTGTTTTTTAGCAGTGTAGTTCAGATTAGGCTTTAAACAAGTTTGTGTAGAGAAAAACTGATAAAAATGCAGAAAGAAACTAATAACCGAGAGCGTGGAAACCAACCCTACAACAACCAAATAAATACATGTGAGTGTTAAAATTGTATTGTAAAAATTAGACCTCACAAGCAACCATTTGGAGAGACTAAGCTTCAGTAAATATTGATCTGTGTCACTAGTTATTTCAATGCATGAATTTTTACCCAAAAATCTTTGAATGTTGATAATAAAAATGTATTTACAGCTGGAGATGATGCTGATTACGGGTGTTGTGGTATCTGTCTCTTGATTTTGTCGGGTTTTATTATCCTTCTAACTTTTCCAGTTGCGATCTGCATGTGTGTCAAGGTAATTGTATTTTTTGTATCATTTTTAGTAAGTTATTCGTAGTTTATTTTTCTAATAACTGTAGTATGGTGTAGGTTTAATGTTATTTACATGTGTTATTTTAAATCCCTTTTTTCACAAAATTAATTGCTAGACAGTCATCACGTGCAAAAAATGAAAACATTTTATTTTCAGGTTGTTCAAGAATATGAAAGAGCTGTCATTTTCCGACTTGGACGTCTATCGAAAGGTGGTGCAAAAGGCCCAGGTATAAATGTATATAATTATTCAAATTCTATGTTTTTAATTTTACCATAATGTGTTTAGGTATTTTCTTTGTTATACCATGCACCGATGAATACCGTAAAGTGGATCTGAGGACTGTGTCATTTGACGTACCACCGCAAGAGGTAAATTTACATTTGTCATCACACATAGACAATTTTAATTTGCCAGGAATGGAAAAGGACATCCTCATAATATTATGTTTATGTTGGTATCATTATATAATTCAATTTTAAATGTAAAAAAATTGTTTAAGATCGCTCCATTAACCTCAACAGTTTTGTCCCTGCTACCTCCACTCACTAGAATAAAATTTATGCTAATTACAATCAGGGATGCTATATTTTGCAAGCATTGTTTTGTTCAATGAAGGGCTATTTTTATATTTAAAATCTGCATAAATGGTTTTCAAAGCAGCATTCTTTAGGATGCTTAACCAAAAACTTTTTAATAATTTATAGCAGCTTAACGATGGCTGTTGAAAACATTTACAGAGCTTTTTACCACCCTGTTTACGAATCACAGCACTACCTTTATACCAGGGGGGAATGTAGGCACCAGATTGCATGTATATAGTATTACGATAGAATAATGAGGGCACTTGTTTACCTAATGCTGGGATAAAAATAGTTTTACTACTTGAAAAACGTTCCATTTCTCTACGAAATGAAAATAAGGTTGTGCCAAATAAAAGTACCTCATTTTGTTGTTTTATTTTTTTTAGATCCTGACCAAAGACAGCGTGACAATATCTGTGGATGCTGTGGTGTACTACAGAGTGCAAGATGCCACCATGAGCATTGCAAATGTGGAAAACGCTGACGGTGCTACTCGGTTGCTTGCACAAACCACACTGAGAAACATGCTGGGTACAAAGAGTCTTTCCGAGGTTCTTACCGACCGAGAAGAAATCAGTGCAGGAATGCAGGTAGGATTTTTAAAGCAGTAAATTACTGCACCATACAATCAAATGGGTGCAGACAATAAATAAAGATTACCAATTGTGTAATACAGGACCAAGAAGTCAATAAATCAGTAAAATTAAGTTGACTATAAATCTATAATTAATTTTTTGAGTCGACTGTAATTAATTTTTGATTAAGTTGCACAACCCATTTAATAAATCATTTCCCCAGGTTGGTATGGTAACTACCAACCTACATATCTATCTCTCAGTGAGTCCATTTAATCGCAAAAGATAAATTTACACAGTTACACAGTGAATTATTGAATGGCCTTTAACAAACAGTGCTAGCAAAGTAAACATTAATAAATTTATGATCTATTTTAAAAGTCCTAACACAAATAACTCATTTATTTCAATAGGCTAATTTTAAACTACCCATTTTTAAGAAAAAGTATATACATTTATAAAATTATATGTATATAAACCCCAAATACATGATATGTGTGTTTTCGTACATAACTATGTAATGGTGTCTATGGTTCAATGTATGTACTAAAATAATTTTGTGTTTCTTGTACCATACTGCAAATTTGTGTTATATTAGTAGCCAAACCATTGCTTTTATTATCCTTTACCACAGCTTTCCCAGTCCCAACACAATTACACACACCTGCCATGGCTTATCTCACTCCCGTTGTGATATCTAATGAATATTTCATTTCAGGCCACATTGGACATAGCAACAGATCCATGGGGAATTAAAGTGGAGCGTGTGGAAATGTAAGTAGACTGATGTTGTATGATTGCTTTTCTGCTTTCCATTCTATTATGACACAGTTAAGTTTAGTGGTGCCTAAATAATCAAGAAACAGAAAGGAAATAAGCTATTATTGATTGAAAATGTCTCTCTCTCTTCTATTTCCCTTAACTATATAATTCAGGGTTTATGCTTTTTTATTGGATTATCAAACGGTATGGTTCTATGCCGTATTAATATTTGGTTGGTGAATGGTGAAATATATATAGAATTTTTGGTTGATAAAGCTGCAAGGCCACAGCACTGATTCATTTAACACACACAACTGCTTATTGCTTTATAATTAAATAGAACTGTTATTTCAATCAATACTCTGTCTTGAGCTATGTGCTGTATTCTTTGAACTTAACATTGGTTATGGCCATTTTTTCAACCCAGTGAGTTCTGTTGGATTATTAAGCAATTGTACATAATGACCCTACAAAACACAACACACAATTGTATACAATGTCCCATACAAAACACAACACACAATTGTATACAATGTCCCGTACAAAACACGACACACAATTGTACATAATGTCCCTACAAAACACAATACAAAATTGTATACAATGTCCCGTACAAAACAACCCACTAAAGGCTTATTAACAACGGATGTGTGCGGGAGTTATCATGTGACTAACTGTAAATAATTCTCCCAAATACAAAATTTCTCCCACGAGTTATTTGGTGGAAACCGCCTACAAAACCCCTAGTGCGGATTTTCCTACCTGCCACAGTGGCAGGATACAAATGACGCATCTGTCCCCACACAATGTCACACAGCACCACCATACCCAGCAAACCAATCATACATGTTTCCGTAAATATATAGTACCAGTTTACACAATACAACAATGAGATAAACTGCTATAATGCACATTTTTCATTTTGGTAAAATGCTTTTCTTTCGGTATTTTTGTAACAATATTGTATTTTAAATAACAGCAAGGACGTCCGTCTACCAGTCCAACTGCAGAGAGCAATGGCTGCTGAGGCAGAGGCTGCAAGAGATGCCAGAGCTAAGGTAGGCAAATTAGTACCAGTCGTATATATTATTTATACATTCTTGTGGTTGTTGTAAATGGGATTTAGGTAGACAGGGGACCACCATTCTTTTGTTAATGCCTTAAGACTTCAAACAATATCCGTTTTGTTTGAAATTTAAGTCTAATACCTGGAAGCCTTAATTGTTGGATGTTTGATAAACACAAAATTATCAGGATAAATGCCAAATAGGATTTTCTTAAATCAATAAAATAAACATAATGCTGATTTTCTCTCTCTTTCTCTCTCTTAATCTCTTAAGATGTAAAATGACAAATAACCATGTGGCGGTATGGTGGTGGAAATATTGAATTACTGTATCGTCAATTTGTCTCAAATTTCTGTCAGTTTTATTTCCTATTCAGCACATTATAGGTTATTACTCAAATCGATATGTCTTTAATGTTTGTTTTGGTTATATATCAAATATCATGTTTGAATAATCATATTTAAGAAATGAATGCATTTGTATTGTCAATTTTTGCGAAATGGAATGACCTTTAAATGTTAAATATCTTATAATTATTTGTAATTTCATTCAAGTCATGCAGTAAAGCATTCTAAAACAATGTGATTTCTTAAGTTGAAGAAAAAACTTCTGTACAAATGCAGCACAAAGCACTTTTAAAATAGCTTATTTGCGCTGCTTATGTGTAAAAATAAACATTGCTTGTGCTCTGCTGCACTGGCTAGCGTGCTTATACACTGCACATACACATCATGACTTCAATAAGCTATTTCTTTAATGTTTCCTTCATGCATTATTAAACTATTGTAAAATATCGTTCTAATACTATTTAAATGCACAATAAATTGAAGGGCAAATCAAACAAATAATTGGTTATTTATGTTATGTTTATGTCATTCTAATTTCAATGAAATATTATTTCCAACCCTGTATGGATCAATATTAAACGTGGTTTAAGCCTGGTTTCCACACCTTCCATTCATTGAAATATGCTTGTTTAGTGCTTAGGTGTCTGAGGGCAAAGTGTGTGAAAGCTTTAACGCGCTTGAACTGAAATTTTTTTTCTCTTTCAAGATATTGTTTTGGTTATTGGTTTTGTATTAGCTGTAACCGATATCTTAGCATGTTTATTTAATTACCGTTTGTTTTGCCTAATTATAATGATAACTGGATTATATAATGCTACCAATATGTAAATTACTAAACACTAAATCAACCAGAGAGTGTAATAGCCATTAACAACTTAAAGCTTGTCGCTGTGTAAAAAGTCTGTTACAACAATAAATGAATTTAATTAACCCACCTCATCATATGCACACAGGTTATTGCGGCCGAGGGTGAAATGAACGCCTCGCGCAAACTAAAGGAAGCCGCTGACGTCATGAGTGAATCTCCCAACTCCATGCAACTCCGCTACCTGCAGACCTTGACAGCAATCAGCGCCGAGAAGAACTCCACCATCATTTTCCCGCTGCCCATCGACATGGTCACCAGCTTGATGACAAAGAAGTAAAGCTGTTGAGTCGGGCTTTACAAGACGTGTTAATTGTAAAATATCATGGGAGTAAACAAGTAAAAATTGAATAATTATAAGCTCGTTGATTTTAACTTAAAGCATTTTTTTAATTAATTTTTAATTAACTAACTTACAACTTGGACATATAACTTAGCTTCTGCATTAATTAAAGTAGCTTGTTGTTCCTAATTCACCTCCTTATTGTATTATACATGTTTTTTATATATCATGCTAAATATTTTATATGTATCATGCTAAAGTGGTTTCCAACCCTTTTAATCTTATTGTACCCCACTGATGAGATAAATAGTTTGCGGCATTACCTGATGCTGGCAAGCGTACAGTGATTTTATTACCCTGGTTTACACTGCATAAATTTAATGCCACAAAATGTTATTAGGGATAAATTAAATGCAAAAGTACGCAATAATTTTTGTGCTGTGTTTTCATTTCTACCAGCACTCCATGTGCAGGTTTAAACAGTAGAAAGAGCTAAAGTGTCGCAACATCTTGCAGCACACCTTAGTAATGCAAATGCCACCACGGCGCGCCTACTGGGTTGGGAACCACTGTACTAAAGAGAAATCTGTGTAATTCATTGGAATAATGAGTGCTTAAAGGCATCAAATTTGTTTCTAAAATAACTTCTGATTTAAAAAGTTCACAATCAAGTTAATAATGGAACATTGCATGTTTGTACTTTTCTTCATCGATGTGATTTTTAACTTGTCACCTCGCCTAAAGCATTTTTAATTTCTCTTATTGGCTATTGCATTTTTTATGTAAAGGCATAAGTGCTTGCTGTTTTAACTGGAAGTGTCCTGTTGCATACTGGTAATACTAATGCGGATTCTTATAAATATATAATATTGTGTAAATTGACGGCATATGTACCTAAATGTAGAAGAAAAAATAAATTTAACCAATAAACTGGTGTTGTGTATTAAATATACAGTCAAACCGTTTGACACTTTATGTTACAGTTTTAGTGTATAACAATGGCAGTGGCTTTTTGAATTTTATGTCAAAATATCGCTTTTCAAACGATCGATAGACCATGTATTGTTTAGCACACAAACACACTTTAATGTGAACTTTTCTACCTACCTTCCCTATTGTGATCACCCACTTTCACTTTGAGCGGCTGTAAAGTGAAAATGATAACCCACAACAAAAGCATGATATTCCGAAACTTCTAGATCCCCAGTTTATCCAACCGAACTTATTATCCATTCAGTGGAGACTTTTATTCTTGTCCGATTCAGGCACTTCTGCAACATATTATCAAACTTTGCTGTAAGTGTTAACTCGATTACAAATTAAAAAGAAAAAGTCAAAAACCAACTAAGAGAAATAATTTCCCGCCCGTTGGTCTAGCGGTTAAGTGCGTCGCATTTCAGTCGAAAGGTTGCAGGTTCGAAACTGGTCGCTAGCTAATCGGTTGTGTCCTTGGGCAAGGCACTTTACGGACATTGCCTGAACCCACCGGATTAATAGGTTCTACCAAAATGAAGGAGCGTGTCTATCATATACAACAAACTGCAATAGCTCCGGTAACCCGACGATGGGCGCGAGGTGATCTGACGATTGCCCGTGTGCTAACCCCCTTGGTTTTTCTATCACGGGGATAAAGATGAAAATCCTATCCTAACCTAAAAATTAAGATTTGTCCCTAAATCATGGTCATGACAGCATGCCATGTTTCCCTGACATCACCAAGAAGTGGAATCGCATTAAAACTCCAAAAAAATTGGAAAACCTGGATCCTTATAGGTAGACACAGAAACTTTGGGTAAAAAGCCTAGAGAAATTTCCCGTAGCTGTGAAAAACAACGGAATCAAATTCGTTATTTATCTTCTTTTCAGCATAGCGCTTTTATTGAGTGAAATATTAGTCCGTTAAGAAAATACAAAATTATTCTGGGAAATACCCTAAAAATTAAGATTTGGGCCTATCTGTTAAGATTAAGACTTGTTCCCGCCTAGACCATCACCATGCTAGTTATTGTTCAATTCAAACTGATTGACATGGTCGATTGATGCGTCGCCTTTTAGGCGAAGGGTTGTAGATTCCAAACTGGCCACTTGTTACTCGGTTGATTCCGTGGGCAAGGCACCTAAACGAAATTGCGCAAATCCAATGGTATAATGGGTTTTACCAATTTGAATAAACATCTGAAACATACACAATACACTGCAATAGCTCCGGTAACCCTGCGGTTGGCGCGAGGTAATCTGTAGGCCTATAGCAATTTTGCGGTTTGTCATTGTTTAAATGCACTGCATAATGTTGTCGCCATCAACTATTCCATATGACTGCCCCTTCACACGGTTGTAAAACCGCCTTAACCCGACCGCATGTTTTGACGTTTCATTAACTTTATTTTTCCCACATACTACCATGATGACGTTTGTTGTCGAGTTTTTATTAATACAGTTCAAACGTGACTTTTTCTGTGAGAAGCGAGTAGAAAGCCTGATGCGCGACGTTGAGGCTGTGCCATCTTTTGGTGCACATTTTGTCGTTTTCGAATATACTGAATTAATCATCATCTACGTGTTTTGTCATGATCGCAAGTAATCAAGAATTAAACCCAACCTTTCGTGTAAGTGTGGGATTTCGGAATATCGGGGTCATATTGGACTATTAGAGCTAGCGAACCGTCAGGACATACTCAGTAACAGACATAGGTACAAATATAGAACTGAAAATAAACAAAAACAAATCTGATGCTTGACCATGTGTTAACGCTCCATGAGCGTATCCTATCCTATCCTTCTAATCTAAATGGCGTTACATTTACTGTACTAAATATGGATTGCAGGTTTTAGAATCTCATTAATTCTTTACGGCTAATTACCAAATAATTTGTACAACACGTCAAGTAGGGGAAAATTGGGTAAAATGGGCCACACGGGTAAAATGGGCCCCCTCGAATTTTTAATATATTTTGAAGAATAAAATTTGCTGCGAGAACCAGTGTCAGTATATCAAACGATGGAATCTCCAAACCGAAGTTTGAGCGTGAAATCACCAAACTCAATGTTTTCTGTAGTTATTTCGGTTTGAGAAGGTCTGTAGTGGACATTCGCGGTTTATATAATATTTTTTGCACATTGTATTAAATTATATTAAAAGTGTTGTAATGGACGCTTAATGCGCGCACAGCTGTTTGACTTGCCAATAATTTCCTATGAAACAGACTATAATCCAAAAAAACACTTCCTTTATAATCTTCCCACACATGGCGCCATACAAGCGCTTGTGTAAAAACTTTTTGTATCAGATTATTATCAGAAACGCGTTCTGAAATGTAGACAAGCACTGCCTGCTTGAAGATGATATCTTCAAGCATGTATAATGAACCAGTTTAACTGTACGAATTGTATTGTATCAGATTGCAATATATCAATAAAGAAGTTTTTTATGGAGTCCGGATTGGCATCTATTTTAGTCATGGCTGAGGTATGTTAGTTGGGGACCTCATGCCAGAATTAGTGCAAGCACCAGGCGCAAACCCAAGCCTGACCTAAGCAAAATAAGGAAGACCCCCACAGGTCTGAATATAAATTTGCAATTTTTGTTTTCTGCTTATATATATTGGAAAAGATTAAATACTAAAATAACTTTTACTGTAGTTAAATAGAACTATATAGCCTAGACCTACCTTTACTGGTAGTATAATAAAACTTCTTTTTTAAGATTTTGTTTTAGAGATTTTAGGTCGTATGAGGGCACTTGTCTAATATGGGCCCCCTAAGTTCATTTGGTAACTAACAGGGCTAGACTTGGCATTAACAGTAATTAAAGGGCTAGACTTAGCATTAACAGTCATATTATGTGTACCACAATAAACTAAAGGGTTTTTTTAATGCTATTAATAACATGAATTGATAGTTATGCTTCCACTAAAGTAGCAAGGTGTTATTGCATTAGCATACTAGTAGCTGGGTATTAAATAAAAAGTAATTGTTGTAATCCAAAGTCTTAAATTTAAAAAAAACTACATCATAAAAAGAAAAGTAATAACATTGTTTATATGGGAAGCGAATATTGATATTGTTATTTAGCGGAATGTTAATGTCGAAAACGGGCCGGGGCCCATTTAAGACTACACCCTTGTCTAAAATGGGCCACTAACGAAATATTTTTCTTTGTTGATAAAATATATTTAACATACATTATTAGAAAGTTAACGTGTTATGTGTGAAGACTTTGGTACTATGTGACACCACATGAAAAACTTAAGTCCAGCGGGCTTTATATCAGTAAAAAATCCGATTTGCAATTAAAGGGCCCATTTTACCCACTCTTCCCCTAATTATGTTTAATTTTTGGAAAGATTTATACCGATTCATACGAAATGAATTCTTTCGGCACAAACGTTAATAAAATTAAGGGCGTCGGTAAAAAAACGGACAAAACTAATACATTTCCCTTTGTTTAAAAGAAAACCGAAATAATCAAAATAACTAGAGAGTGTCAACCACGTGTTTAACCACCACTATTTGTAAAACACATGTTGTATACCCTATATTCATGCTACAGGGTCCCTAACCATAATTTGTATTTTATACACCGAGTATGTAGTTTGTTTCTGCAAGCATAAACGCATGGGTCCCATAGTTATTAAACCAAACTTCTTTTCCATGTGAAAGTAAAAAAATAAACGTCTTAAATTTACGAACATTTCACCACAAATGTTTTAAACTAAAGCTTCATTTTAAGCGCTGTATTAAAATGAAGCTAAATTCCCAAAACAGCCCGATTGAGTTTTTCGTGGTTTCAGGGAATTACTGGGTTTAGTAGATAAGTTTCTACTGGGTTTATTTCGTAAGTTTCTGTTTTTACATATGTGGGTTATGTTATATAACAATGTTTTAATCTGATTTGTCGATCTCCATGTCTGATTTGTCGATCTCCTTGTTGGAGATGTCAGTACGATATGGCATACCTGTTACAATCATAATTCAGGAACATATCTTCGTTTTTAAAGGAATTACCTTAATAAATGTTTTCTTTCTTTTAATTGGAACAGAGTGTTTAATGGTCTAACAATTTACCAAATCTGATTCAAATTGGAGCTGCCGTTTAAGCGATATGCGCAAAAAAGCTAATTTTTTAGAAAAAATACCGCTTTGGTTTTTTACGTCTCAGGGGAATTCCCCTAGATTTATTATCCAAAATTTTAGTTTCTGAATATCTAGCCCATGTTGTCTAACAAATAACAATGTTTGATTGCGAATACATTTTTTCTTCTTGTAGATTTCGGGTCGACATGGCATGTCTGTCACAATCATGATTTGACAAAAAAAGCTTATTTTTTAGGGTATTTCCCTAAGTAATTTTTTTTAAGTGTTTAATCAGTTACTAATGCACTTACATTTTATCAAATCTAATTTAAATTGGAGCTACCGTTCAAGCGCTATGCGCAAATAAGCTAAATTTTTAGAAAAAAATACCGTTTTGGTTTTTAACGTGCCAGGGGAATTCCCCGGGATTCATCACCCAAAATTTTAGTTAGTGCATTTCTAGACTATGTGGTCTAACAAATTACCAAGTTTCGTTGTGAATCCATTACCCCTTTTGGTACATGTTGGGTCCACAAACCATACCTGTCAAGCGTTTGACGAAAAAAAAAGAAAAAAAAACGGACAAAAACAATATGTGTCTCATTTTTCCAAATGGGACCCATAAATAGGCTTATTTTCCTTGTGGAAAACCAAGCTGACATTAACGCATAGTAGTGTATAAATATATACATCGATAACCCAGTCGGGTTATACCTGTCTATAGATTTGTTAACAACAATAAACCTCTGGGTTAGACAATGTCCTGAGTGGTTTGATCTAGTATTCTAGTACAAACGACAAGAGAGCGGCAAGTTTCGGCCCGTTACTCTTAGGCTGACAACCCGTACTAAATGACAGTTGATCTTGGCTTATCCAGGACTTTCTTAATATGTATTTTATGTGGAAACGACCCGTTTTTTAGATATCATATATTACAAAATATATTATACTAATCCCATAAATCTTCACATTTTGAATATTAGAGAATATATACGATACTAACAGCAATGGAAGATGCCTGTGTTGGTAAAATTCTATATGTTGTATGCGGCAGAATGCGATTTGCTTTGATTAATTTTATTGAGTCCTTTTGACCAGGTAGTTTTATTTCCATGAATAAGATGGCCGTTTCTATTGGTTTAGTTTAAAACGTTAATTTACTGGTTTCACGATATCCACTTAAGAAGTGCTTATAATTCTTAGATACACAACCGATTTAGCCAGAAAATAGTTTCATTAAACGACCATTTGGCTGAACGGCGATGGCTCTCTATCTGCTGAGTTATATGACCGGACAAACATACCCAGGGTTTATATACCCTTAAAGTTAAAGGCAGTGTAAAATTAATATTTAAATAGCTGTTGGATAATTAGATTACAGGTAAAGTATGACATGGAGTTAACCACCGTATGTAATATTTACGGTGTTTGTTTTAAACATTTTTAGCTTGCATGGTGTCGTTTTGGCTTCCTGTTTATATATTAATTATTTATATCCCAGTCTTATTGTAAAAGAATACGAAAATCTTGAACAAACTAAAAATAGCATATCGGCTTTGGATTTGTTGTTATATAATTATACCTTGTAGTACGTTGGGGCTTTAAAGTGATTAAAAATATATATAGCCCAAATAAATACATATGGTTGATCTAAGTTAGAATTATAGTTAAAGAGTATACTTGAAATGTTTTGTTAATTGTAATTAAATTGAAAACAATCTTAAATGTTTTTGATGCATTCGTCACGATAACAAATTGCAAAAGGGTGGTATTTCTTATAGAAACGAAAAAATCTGTTGGTGGGCAGTTGGATGAACGCTATGTGTGGTGAAAAATCTATAATTTTCTTCAAAACAGCACGAGTTAGCATTATCCATGGGCGTCGCAATATTCGTTAAACTAAAATCCCCGTATCCTGAAATTCACAATCGGCTTTAGTTCATTAACAAAATTGTATTTGTTTTGTAGACTTAAATAGTTTAGGATATAGGATTTTCCTGTTTTATCTTCTTGAATGGGAAAAGTCGGTTCCTAATCGCTAGATTACCTCTTGCATAACCATCGGCATCCATCAATCAAAGAGACCATGTTGTTATAGTCTCTTTGCATCAATGTAATATTCGGTTGTGTCTTTTACTAAGGCACCAGCAAATATCATCTGGCCAAAGTGTAATGGGTCAACCTAAATTAACAGCAATGTCGTCTTAATTACGTACAAAACTCTGAATAGTGCAGGTAACCTGAGAGTGGGCACGAGTATCAGACGAGTGATAAAACATCACAGGAATAAAATATGAATATCATATCTTATTGTAACAATCCACAAATCAACTAGCTCTAAACCAAAAACCAATGCGGATTGATAGGTTCTACCAAACTAAAGAAACATCTCAATCATACTTAACAAACTGTAGGCTACTCCGGTTACCCGACCATGGGCGCGAGATAATCTGACGATTACCCGTGTGTTGCCTTTTTTATACATGAAGCCGTATATGAATCGTGTTAACCATTAGACACACGACCGTTTTAACATCCAATAACTTAACCAATGTGCGCCACAATTTCGAGGAAAAAACGGCAAGAAAAAAGAAATCGACGTTTCGCATCAATGGTTTGTACCCGATCTGACGTCAGAGCATCTATCACTTTTTGTTTTGTGCCGGTGTGTACGTGCAGTTGTGTAGTAAACGTTAAAAGCTGTCTTTTTTCCACGTCAAGTGTTTATTTGTGTGTAGTTGCTTATTTCTTCTTCTTATTGTACCACGAAGTAGGTAGTGTATACCATTCATATACTTTATGGTTAGTATTAGCCACCGTATTATTGAAACCGGAGTTTAGTGTAACGATAGTTTAACATTACGTTCGGTTCCGTCGTATGTCCACATGTTTGCTAGATGACAGGCAGATAATTATTTCATTAGAGTAAACGTAGCTCAGCAGATAACTGCTAATAAACAAACACCTGTGTTCTATTTTTTAAAATTTTCACTTATCCGTTGTAATTGGATTTGGAGGTACCGTTAACTTATCATATTTTAATATTTAGGCTAAACTGCAGTAGCTTGGGTGCATTTGTTTATAATTTCAAGATATACACCTTAGTTGTCTTAAAACTGAACTTCACCCAACTTAATATGAAAAGAATGTCTTATTTTGTTTGATCATGTCAGTAAAAAGTAACTCGATAAAAACTAATGGAGAAGAAAAAGAAACCAAAAGCTTGCTCTCTGAGAATGACATAAGATCAGAAGAGAACAATGATTGTCAAATTGGAAGAGGAAGTATCGACTCTGGTAGCCTAAAAAACTTAAGAATAAGCAGGAACAGCAGCCATTCAAAAAGCTTGCAGAAACCGAATCTTTTAGTGGCACTGCCGTCATCAAGAAATAAGGACACAGATTCGATTGGAAGTGCTGGGAGTATTCTTTTTAACTTCCGTACCCCTTCTCGTGATAGCAGGCAAACATCTCTCTCCATTGCGAGTGGGGATGTAACTGATGTAGACGATGAGATTTTAGTTGGTGACGAGAAAGATTTCCATCATGCATGTAAGTCCGGGGACATTGAAGAAGTAAAGCGTTTAATAAAGTCGGGAATTGACATCAACTGTAGGAATAAACATGACAGAGTACCAATGCACTGGGCTGCTGGAAACGGACTGTTGAATGTCCTGAAGGAACTTTTGGATGAAGGTGCAACAATTGATGCTTCTGATAAGTTTGGAATGGACACCTTGCTTTGGGCTGCTTGGTTTGGTCATGCTCCTTGTGTGCAGCACATGATGCACGCAGGAGCCAAGTTTACCACTCGAAATAAGCACGGCTACACTTGGTTACATTGTGCGGCTCAGAACAATCACATGGGAGTGGTTAATATATTAACTGAGGAAATGCAGGATTTTGATAAAGACATACAGGATGACAGTGGAAAAACAAGCCTTCACATCGCTTGCAAATATGGAAGGCATGAGATAGTTAAACGGCTACTAGAACTAAACTGCAAAGTAAAAATCAAGGACAATGGTGGAAATCTGCCGTTGCACATTGCTGCCAAACATGGGTTTTATAAGGTAATTGCACCATTAGTAGAAGCGGAAGCTAACCTTGATGATGTAAATAACAACCACAAAACTGCACTCCATCTGGCGGCAGAATCTGGCCATTCAGAGTTTTGTTCTGAACTCCTGAAGCACAGTGTTGATGTGAATGCTGAAACTGAGGATGAAATGTGTCCCATGCATCTTGCAGTCATAAATGGACATACAGAGGTTATTAATGTGCTTATTGATCAAAAAGGAGATATAGATGCTGGAAACAAACACAACCAGACACCTTTGCACTTTGCCGTGACTAACAGTAATGTGGAGCTTACAAATATTTTGGTAAACGCAGGCGCAAATCCTAGTGTACAAGATGCCAGAAACGAAACAGTTTTGCATCTGGCAGCTGAAAACGGTTTAAGCGAGATAACTGAAATACTCCTTTTAGCTCATTCTAATCACAACCTCATGGACCAAAAAGGAAAGACACCTCTCGATGTAGCTGCTCGTGGAAATTATGTTAACATTGTTGATATGATAATTAAAGCCGAGCGCTATTATTATTGGAGAACAGCCATGCATGTTAACAATCAATCAGTCGTAATTGCAAGTTTGAGTTTCAAACCAGACAACAGTGGCTCCACACAGCATTTGCGCTCTTTACTTTATAGACTCGCTTCAAAATATTTAAAATCCATTGAGTGGAAGCAGCTTGCATTTTATTGGGGGTTTACGGACAAACAATTGCTTGCTATTGAAGAACAATACACTGGAAGTAAAAGCTATAAAGAGCATGGCCACAGGATGTTACTGATCTGGCTTCATGGATGCCAGATATCAGGACAAAACCCAATCAAGGGATTGTACGAAGGCTTGGTAGGGATACAGAAAACCGAGTTGGCAGAAACTATGAGGTTCAAAGCGGCCCAGACAGATGAAAAGGGTTGTACAGTTTCGTGAGTTGGAAGGTACCAAACAAAAGTACAACAATGGTTTCCCAGTCAACTGAACAATGGAAAACATAGCAAAAGAGCCTGTCAGAGATGTCACCGTGTAATTTTATAGATGGAGTACTTTATACAGGTACAAAGTAACAACCGGTATTAACTTTATGTTTTGGGCCAAAGCTAACACTATATATGTTGTTAAATTTTATTAATGTTATGGCAATTTTAGTTAAAATATTAGCCATGATGTGCAATCTTTACTGCTGGTCCTGGTATGTGGTACCCATTAATATTTGATTTAATTCAATCGAAATTGGAAATAGGGTACAGT
>CH000572.1:400862-412096 GCA_000149265.1 Ciona savignyi | reverse complement strand
TTTATACTTCTGTTTATTTGCAGTCTAACTATAATTGCTGTCCAAAATCATGCATTGCAATATTTTAATTATTTACCAAGTATGTGCAGTGAGAATTTATCTATTTAATATATTTCATGTTGTAACCTCAACTTTCCGAATTCGTTATTTTCCAAACTTATTATGGTGCTAATATGCTACAGTACATAATATTTATATATAAAATTATAGTAATTACACATTTATACGCATTTTAAAAACTCCGTATGCAAACTAAATAGTGGTGTATTTAGCTGTACATTTTTTTATTTTATTTTATAAAACCCTATCAGATGTTTCCCTTTTTCTGTAGATCTTATTCATATTTTTTTAGTTTGTCAACCATTGTTCATCAAATTCATGTAAAGGTTATGTAATTCAAACATATGTCAAACAACTATATAATACTGTAGTATGCATTGCTTCAATGCTGTTTTGTCGTGTACCCAGCAGCACAATTTCTTATTTGCACAAATCGATTTTTGTATATGTAATATATTGCTTCATATGGCGTGCCGTTATTTTGTGAAACGCAGGTGAACAATTTTTATTTTTATTCCTCCCTTTTTAGGAGATTAGGCTTTCAAATTTTAGCTGATGTCAATTGAGCTGCTATAATATACTCAAAATAGCTTCGAACAAAAGAATTTTCCTTTTTCTCCTCGCATACTCTGCTTTCACACTGCTTCTGTTCATAAATTTCCTGAAAATGAATCACGATCATCACATGATGAGCAACGGTGATCATACCATGATGCAAGGTCATATGAACACAACAATGATGATGAAAACAGCCAGAAATTCCAGCATGTCGGCAATAAATCATAAGCACAGTGCACATGACACATCTATTCACGAAGAGGTGAGTGCTGCGACTGGGCCTTTAAATTTTTCAGTTAGAAATTTTAACTTGCATCTTTTTCTGATATAATTCGTAAAGCCTATAAATGACTCTTTTAAACCCACAAGAAACGGCAAACGTCCTTTTGGTACCATTTCTAGCTCAGGGACATATTTCCACACACTTAAAGGTCAGGTATAGTGATCGAATGTGGAAACTCTCTGTTAATGACAGCTGTAATTACTACTAATTAGTTATTAAGCAAGCAAGTGTTTTGGAGAAAATATCATACAGAATTTTATTTCATAAAAGTTGGTTTTCTATAAGCTACATCAAATTTTTATCTTGGCCTGTTATACCCTTATTTAAATATATTAATTTTTGTTTTTTTTACTTCAGGACTTTTGCTTTAATTTATTGGTGGTCATTTAATTAGTAATATATCATTTAGGCACCCAACTATTTTTTAAGTGTCAGCATATTTTTTACCAGCATGATTCTGTTTTCTCGGCAACAAACAGTGCCTAATATAACATGGTGCTTATTCCATTAATTATGTATTGATTTTTAATAAAGTGTGGAATGTGAAAGGCTGGAAGCTTTCCAAAACTGGTAGCCTATATCGATTGTTTTATACATTAAAGCAACTGATTCTGAGCGAAACATAAGCGTAATAACCCTTAATTTCATGCCACAACTGTCTACACTAAAGGTAAACCAGCATTGGTGTTTCTGTGGCTTCTTGTCACAATTTTAGCTAGATTTTATTAAATTCTGTTCAAATTGATAAAACTAATTTAATATATGACTTTTCAGCATTTGGAGGTTATTAAGTGTTACTTTGTATAGGTTATGTTGTGTATATATAGTAATTACAATAATGCCAAGCGTTATTCATATTGAGTAATAACAGTTTTGGAGGAAATTAGGGCATTCATACAAACTCTGGGTTTAATGTATAAAATCTTCCATTTGATAACTTAAAATATATATCAAAAATAGTTGTCAGTGTTTTTTTTGTAAAAAATACTACACGGCTCTTTTTAGTGTACTAAACCACCACCGTCAATTTTTTCAATTGTAGGTTACATTTTAAACTCTTACCTAATTACGTAGGTACCATGAAACTTTCCATTTTCCAAAATGGTATGCTTTGTTAAATGAAGCGGATGAATGATATTACTTTGCAGGCAGTATTTTCAGCACTGCTGATACAAGTTTTCTAATATATATATTTTTTTGCTTTTGAGTTCATGTAAAAACAGTAGATTGCAAGTGTCAGCTAGACACTGCTACTGTATTTTTCAGCATTTGGTTAATAAAACCCTAAAATAGCTCCAGATTGATTGTATCCGATTAATACTTTATGAATATAGCGAAACCTTATCCTTTGAATGACACATCACACATGGACAATATCACTTTTCGGATTGCCACAATCAGAATTAAAATTAAATTAAATTGGCCTTACTTTGCCTTAAGCAATTTACAAGTAATTTGCACTATTTTTATTATAACAGGTTTAATTTACACTATGAACCAAATACAAATTAGAAAATGGGCATTTAGAAGATGTATTGACTATTTAACTGCCTTTTAAACAAAGCAGATTTCAATAATTAAAACTGCTGAAAGTGTCTCTGCTGTGCAAATGTATAGGCTACTGTCTATGTACTAAAGATTTTGAGTTTAGTATTGGTTATGTTTTTACTCCCACTTAATTGGTGTATGCATTTACGGGTACCCGTAAGTATAAAATTAATATAATTATATGTATACATTTCACATACGGGTATCACAAGACTGCAATTTGAAATTTTACAATGCTCCTAGTTGTGTGTAATTACAACATCAAAATAAAACGGGAATTTATAATACAAACACTTATCAATGTGTCACACAGGGTTGACAAATAATTAACATTATAAGAAGCACATATTCAATTATATCGTCAGTTAGAAAAAATAATTTTGATTTTTTGGCTGCAAAATTTTATTGAAATATTAAATATATATCTTCAAACATTCACTGATCATGATCATAAATTCTAGGGAGTTTATTAAGATAGTTTCTTGCCTGAATAGTGTTGTGGCAACACTTGTGTATTAGCATGTAACTATAACAAGATAAAGAGTATATTACATTATAAAATTACCAATATTTCGTTTTCGGTCTAAATTTTCCAACAATTAACAGAAGTTTTTATTTTGCAACTGTTAATACCAGTCTTGTTATAAATCTATTGTCAAATTAGGGTATGTAATTAATTTTAGGATGTCTGCAACTTTTTTGAAATGACTTTATACTTTTTTCTTTCTCCATTAATATAAAAACATAGCATCAAAATTATCAATTGGCATTATTGGATTAGACATAACTCAATTTACATTTGGATTCCGACCAAGTTAAAAGGTTGGTCTGGTTCCAAAATACTCCTTTTTATTTTTGTATTAACCTTTTCAAGTAAATAGGTAGCGAATTTTTAAATTAATATCCATTCATAAAATATATTAAAGTTAAACTGCAAGTTGCCATATTATGAAAGATAATGTCTCATTATTATTTTCATGATGGATCACTCTTACATGGTTTGTTTAATTGTTGAGGTATGTAAACGAATTAAACAACCATTCACACAATAATTGTTCATTACAAATATGTTATTTGAATTATGTATTGTGAATAATAGTTATTAAAGTGAAAGAATAGTACTAGTGTTGTAGCCGTATATAATTTGTATTAAATATATACGTATTCAAGTTAGTTACGTTTATTATAAATAGGTATGTTCGTTCCAGAAGAACGACTCAAATTTAATTCAAATAAGAAATGATTTGATCCACCCCATTATAAATATTAATATCTTTGATATCTAAGTTAGAAAATTTCCAACCTGGATTTTTATTGTAAATATGGAACTTTAGTTTTGCTACTCTTGCATTGTATGATAGGATAAACTAAATATTCAAAGATTGATTTCAGTAACAAGATTGCTTTAAACCCAATGCTGGTCTAAATAATCTCCATTGTCAACAGGATATTGTGGACTATAATTTTTGTGTAAATAGACTTTAAAATTACCAACTTGGTTTGTCAACACACGATAAAAAGTCTTCGAAAGTAAGTCGGCAGGAAATCGTTTGACGTCACATGAATTTCCCCTGTTACAATTTAGATGATGGATGATACAAAGTGTATGGCATAAAAGAACCACCTTTCCCACAGCAGTAATAAAAACGCCCACATATAATATCTCCATTATGGTATTAACAAAACAATACACAAATATACTGGTAGGCAAAACAAGTAAAATAGCCTATACTCTCTAAGGATAACTACATAACTAGAGGTCCTATTTTAAACAGTTAATAAGTGTTGTACTTCTTTTAATATCCAAAGCATATTGAACTACTCTTTTTCTTAGTTAGATTATTAAATTTTGGGTACATCAAATAAATAATAAATGGTAATGGTATTGAGATATACTATGAAAATCCCGAAAATAATGTAAAATGTTAAATGTATTATGTATAAACTGTACTGGGTATTTGTTAGGTTACATTTTAAACTTGTCGTAAGATTGTTTTAACTAGTGGTAAATCCAAAATTTCTTTATCAAGCTCAAGCATAACAAATTTTATTACCATTTTTTTGTTTTTTTTGTATAATTGTAACTATACTCATTGACAGCAGTAAGATATAAACGATTTACGATTTTCTTTGTTTGATGTAGATTCCAAATTCCTCAGTCACTGGGTAAACTTAATTTATTTGCATATGTAGAAACCAACACCTTAAACTGAATGGATCGCTTCTGTGTAAACGCCTCTTTAACCAAAGTTAACAAACGCATGACATGTGACCACAGTGACATTTCATACAAAAGGGAAAAGGCGTTTCCTTTCTAGGCCATTATGCTGGTGATTAAGCTTATTGTTTTAGTTTCCCCTTTATATTTTAATATAGTGGACGTGGTCAAATAATGAATCTAACTATAAACAAAATTAAACACGCTGGTAGAAACTGCCCAAACAATCCAGTATTTATTAAAGTAAGATAAAAATATATTTTTATCTCTTGGTGGTTTAGCGTGTAGGCTTATTACGAGATGTAGATTTAACAACTTAAGTAGGCGATAAGCGGATTAAGATTATTATAAACCTATGATTAAGTACATGCGTTTCCAACCATAAGTTGACTGAAGTCTTTCCAGATAATACTTCAACAAAACATGAAAAGCTTTGTAATGCATAATGTGTGACGATAGGCATCCTTGATGAGCAATATGTGACCATTTTTCATTGTGATAGGGAACAGATGAAATTTAATTCTACTGTATTTTTGAAAGGGTGCCTCTAATTACTGCAGGATCGCTTAAAGCACTTGGAACCCTAACTCTAACCCTAACCCTCTAAGCGGTCCAAGCGATTCTGTGGTAATTAGAAGTACCATTTGAAGATAACCTGAAATGTCGGTCATATTGAACAAGATTCTAGTGTGGTTTTATTTCTTTCGTTACAGTAAAGCAAAAAAGATAAACACCGCCCGTAGATTCAAAAAAGCAAAAATAAGTACAGTACTTATAACATGTTACTAACACACTTAATCACAGTATAAAAAACAGACTTGGCTGAAAAAGTAATATCATAAAACTTCGGTAAATTTCGGCAAAATTTGCAATTATTTTTTTATTCTAGAACTTCTAAGAGCCTATATTATTTTCATTGTTTTTTTAATTAACCAGGTATAAGAATTTGATAAATTACAATTTCCTTGGTGTGAGATATAAAATCCAACCTATTAATCAAATTTGATGTTTAAGTAAACTAACTAACTTAAATAACATGACACTAGCTGCCATTGCGCATCAAAAAATACACAGTCCGAATCACCATTAAAAAATTCTTCGTAGATAACAAATGGATTTTATATTGTTTATTAAGCAAACAAAACTTTAAAGAGCAATCGTTATGATTTGTGGGAATCATACTATGACCAGAATTTTGTATTGCAAAATATAGATTTTTGACATACCAACTGAAAATTACTCTGGATGCATATATGTGTAACGTAATGTGATCATTACCATGCATATTTTATGTGATATATGGTACTTAATATACAGTAGAACCCCGCTTACCTGACCACCTATGGGACCGTGATCAAGCGGTCGCGTTAGCGGGGTGGTCGTGTTAGTGAATTTTGTCTTGCAGCAAGTTGTCGTCATATGCAGCTTAAACGTCTGCATTTTTACTAATTTTTCACCAAATGCCATTATTTTTATCAGATACTGCAGAATGAATTTAATACTAAAGTTTATCTTGTAGGATTCAGTTCTGTTTGTCACATTTTTTTGTGTGTGCGCTCATTTATTCTTATTGTTTTGATCATAAAATAAATTTAACCTTGTTTTTTTAGTGACAAAGGCAAATTATTTAGCACATGTGGTCACTTAAGCGGAGTCAAATTTGAAGTTTTGGACCAAAATATGGCGGTCCTGGTCTGGAAACCGGGGTGGTCGCGTTATTGAAACAGAATGCAATGCATTACCATAGTAAATTATTTGGGACTGCACTAAAGTGGTCCTGATAGTGAGGTGGTCGTGTTATCGGGGTGGTCTCCAAGCGGGGTTCCACTGTATATTTAAATGATAAATCTTTACAATTGGTAAGCTTCATTTCTATCCCTGTGGAGAATAGATCACCTCAATAATAAATGGTGTCGTATCCCATATTTCAATAGTCTATTCTTAACATAGGGTGTAATTTATTACGGTTATGTGTATTACCAGTGGAGTGATGAAAAGTAAGAATAACTGTGACAATATCTTTTTTAATAAATTCTGACCTAATGTCTTATAAACAATATGATTACAAATATTATCACAAATACCGGTAGCCATAATTTTTCTGGTGAAATACTCAGTTAGTAGTTTATTTTAACAATGTACTAAACTGAAATATTTCGTATTCCAGATGCATATGACTTTCTATTTCGGCACCAATGGAGTGGATATCCTATTTGAAGCGTGGAGAGTGAATTCTGTCGGAGGTAATTTTCTTGCTTGTTGACACTATAATCAGTCGAGCCTTCTTGGGTTGCCTATGTAAAGAGTTTTACATAGTGGGGTGGATGCGAAGTTAAATTAAATCATGTTGGAGGGTAATGGCAGTTATAATACCAAGTGTCCTTAGTTGCGTTTGTGATGCTATTGTGTTTATTATCTGGTATAACTATAATTTCCAAACAGTTAAATCTTTTCTGATCTTAGAAGGGATGTGTTGTTGTTTATTAACAAAACTAACATCACCATGGCTAATGAAACATATACCCATTCGGTTAAATATATAAATCTCAATTTAAAAAAGATTGCTGTAAAGAATTTTGACATCCAAAATTGGATTTACAGTTTTGGATTATAAAGATGATATGTATTGTGTGTTTCTTGTGATATGAGTTACAAACCCATGTTCACTAAGTCACGAATTTTGTTATGGGGAACTGCTGTGTGACTGTGTGGCATAACAGGCTATGGGGTTAGTACCAAGAATATACTCTAAAATATGACTTAACGTTTTTCAGGTATGGTCGGTGCCTGTATTGCTGTATGCTTAGTAGCCATGCTATACGAAGGCCTTAAAGTGTTAAGAGAAAGTTTACTAAAAAAGTACGCTGCAAAAGAAAAATATTCGAATGTAAACAGCAATGGTGTGGAACCCTATGTAGAAACCATTGAACCTACAGTGTAAGTAAAATACTGATTTAATTTCATCTTTATTCAGAATTTGCAAAGGTAACTGACAGGTACTTGTGTATAATAAACACACTTTACTTAAATCTATGATAACTTTACTTAAATCTATGATAACTTTACTTAAATCTATGATAATGAATTTACTATTTAATCAAAACCTGCTGATATTTTTTACTTTGTTTCAAACCATACAATGTGTAATAGTTCATCAAAAAGATCTTCATATATTATGTGAACATGTACCAATTTTCTATTTTATTTTCAGATCCAAGATGTTATCGAAACCACATTTCATTCAGACATTTCTTCACCTTGTACAGGTGATGGTTAGTTACGCGTTAATGCTGATTTTCATGACGTACAACGCTTACCTGGCTATTTCAATTATATTTGGTGCTGGACTTGGTTATTTTTTGTTTGGTTGGAAAAAAGCGGTTATTGTGGACATGAACGAGCACTGTCACTGACATATACGATTTTTTTAATCAATGCTTTTTTTGGCCGGTGAATTTTTGCGATAACGCTGTAGCATTTCAATTTATTTCCAAAATCAACTGGGGCCATTAAATTCGTACTCTTGTCAATGTTATAATAAGCTATTCCATTTCTTGTTAGCGGCAAAAAGTGCACTTAGTACGACCGAGTGTGTGTGAATGCAGTGGTTTTTTAATAATTTCACATTTTTTTGGTGGTATGCAATTTATACCTTGTAGTATGTTTCCCTGTTTACCTGTAATACAAAGCAAAACATTCAAGTGAGTAATTTGCAAAAATATTATGTTCACCTGTCTAATTATTCAATTTTCCAATTTTTTGGTTTTCTTGCAGGGTAGGTTTCTGTAGATCTCGTAAATCTGGGGTATTTGTTTAATTTCATTAACAAATATAACAGCTTGAGCCCACCCAGCGTTTAACCCCCACAAATCCCGAAAATAATCTCCTGAAAAATATAAAACAGAATTTTTCTTCCGGGAAAAATAGCTATATAAAATTTAAATTTATGTATAGTGTCTTACCCATCATTTGGTAAGTTTTGACCGAGAGAGTTTTGGTCTTGATTTCGAATTTGTAATCCCTCAAAGCAACTTGTCGAACATGGGTGTCAACTGGAACAGCCTCAAGCTTGTCAAGGGACATCAAACAAACGCAATCGGACACCTGGAATTTAAGAATGCTTAGGATGGGAAAACAAGGGAACTTTTCTGTATATTAATTAACCAAAGTCAATTTAATTTCTGTGTTTATTATTACAGTAAGTTTAAACAATCCAATTAAATAAGCTAAATGTCTAGCCCAGGGATGTCCAACCTGCGGCCCACCTGAGATTTTTGTGCGGCCCGCTAGTCATTTTTATTCCAAGTAGTATTTTGAACTTTAAATCTTGGCCCAATTCAAATGTATCAGTCAGCTTTTAAGGACGCAGTAAACATCAAAACTGCAGAAAGAAACCGACGGACGACAAAAACTTATCTCATTGACTTTGTATTGCAGAAAAAAGATTTTGTTTCTTTCTATATGTGTGTTATTTGTTCCCTTTTTTAAAGATGAAATTAATGGCTTTTAATTGTTTCTTTATGTACCCATTCAGGGTTGGAATTAAGGGGTCGCAAATCGCTATTAGCGAACCGTTTTCTTAAGCAGGGCCGGTTTTAGGCCGATTTGACCGATTAGATCAAATTGGGCCCCGCACCTTGAAGGGGCCCCGCGCTAGCGGGGGTCTTTCTGTATTACGAGGTTTAAAATACTACTGAAACGTAAAATAAAAAGTTAAATAATATTCTTTCTCATAATATCAATTTGTTATGCATCGTAACTAAGTCAAATTTATATTTCTGTGTCTGCCTGTTACGTCATAATGAATATGGTTGCTAAACAATATATATGTTTGGAAGTAAAACAATATATCGTAAATAAGCATTCACATTACCTTTAATTTGTTGTATAGCAAGTATTAAATGTCTATTTTTGTAGTTTGTATGTACTGGTATGTATTTTATGATATATAAACACCCATAAATTTTGCTATGAAGAGTAGGGGCCCCGTCATCACATTTCTAATTGGGCCCCGCGGTTCCTAGCACCGGGCCTGTTCTTAAGTTCACGAAATACAAAATTTAACAAAATCGCGAAAATATAAATTACCGGTACTGATTTCGCGCACTTTTAATAATAAATCCTCAACACGTTAATATAACATCGTTTGCCTTTAACATAACATTTGACAATCACAATACTATTACATTTATTTACCTTGCCTTTACTTTGCATTATTGGCGTATAATAAGCATTGCTATCACAAGGCAATAATCGCCATTATGCGTTAATATACCACGATTCCTTTATTTATGATTGGCGAGATGCGACACACCTCTTTTGAATTTACATTTATTGCAATTTATCATTACTGTAGCCTACTACTAAATAACGGTACTGTCTGCTTTATGAAATAAGTATCTTTCTGGACGTTTAAGGCAATTTATCATTACCAATTTTTTTTTCGCGCGCTCCTTATCCGCGCATTTCGCAAATCATTTCAAAACCATTAATTCGAACCCAGCCCTTTTTATTGAAATTTAATAGGTTCTGCGGCCCATTGAATTATTTTATGTGACAATGCGGCCCAGTACAATAAAAGGTTGGACATCCCTGGTCTAGCCCATGTACACTATTCGCGAGGTAAATGTGGAATGCACAAAAACTTTATCATGGCATATTTGATCCCACCATTGCAAAACTAGTCCCTTGTCTAAATCTTCCAGTGCTAAGCCACTGCACAGTATTAACATTCACATGAGCCCGTGAATTGAGCTATATTGATTACTGCAATTTATCTCGATCATCTTTGATTCTCCACTTACTACTATGTGAAAAACTCTGCAATAAGCGGGCTTAAGTGTCTATCTGTACCAAGGTCAGCCCTAATAAAACTTTACTGTCCCTACATCAATCAAAATATACATCGTCAAAACTACAGCAGAAAGGTAAAAATTTAAAACCAAACCTTCATTCCAACACCAGTAAAATTGCAAAGTGCAGAGAAGGCATCTTTGTAAGATTTTTTTCTAAGTGAATTAAGCCACTTTTCTCCACCATTGTTAAGAACCTATAAAAAATGTCTGGCATACATGATGTTTATCACAGTGGATTGAAAAACCTGGTCAATCAGCAGATTAGCCAACTGCCCACAGTCGGTTTGACGAAGCTATTGCAGTGCATTAAATAAAATGCAGTCATTGCTACAGTTTTTTTCTAACTAGTAATAAGTCATTAGGTTCAGGCAAATTTCTGACTTGCCCCCATACAAACAAATGGTCAGAATCTGGTTCCAATTCCCTTCAGATGATAAGATTCCAATAAGCTAAGAACCAACCATTTATGTCCCCTTAAGAGAGATACATGATAAAGCAGGCTAAACTATCTATAAAAATAAAAACAGATAAGTTTTCACATTAATCGTTTTTTAAATCTATAAACAACTGAACAACATTTCATCTAACCTCCTTTGCACATTTGCCAATGTAAGGAGCTCTGTAACCAAATCCAAGTTCTCTTAAATCTTTGTCAGTATTTTGTGAAGCAAGTATGGGTAACGATGGGAAGTCGTAACATGCTGTTCCTTTG
>CH000572.1:350670-387913 GCA_000149265.1 Ciona savignyi | reverse complement strand
TTGTTAAATAATTTTTGCCACAATCCCACCATGTAAACTTTTTGGACGGCGATGCTGATTACTGGTTTGAGTATTGTGTGCAGGGTGTAATATGTAAGCTTAAAATTACCTGCAAAAATATACACCATGTACGCTCAATTGTACCTTGTTGATATACAGTGAAAAAAGAAGGATTTGTGTTGGTTTGTCACTCTGTGTCGGTGTGTCACTCATACTTGTAACCTCAACTAAATATTAATGTGGCAGTCGTAACCCTACTGTGTCTGGCTAAAACAAATAAAAGCTTTGCCAAACAATTCAGGCGAACATGGATACCATCATCATTAAGATGCACGTTAATTTGCCAAAACACGAAATCCCTTATATGCAAATTTTTACGTTTACTTGGATGCAAATTTTTGAGTTGCTAAGATGTAACTTGACTTTTTGGACGTAAACACAAAATTAAAATCAAAACTTACATGCTTTCCTGGAAGGTGCTGAAATCCTTGACTTGCGTCCCGAAGACCAGGTATCCGAGCTGGGCGTAAGCGAGGAAGATGATAAAGAACATGACGGCGAACCCTGCAATGTCCTTCGAGCAGCGCGACAAAGTGGATTGGAGCTGAGTCATTGTTCGATTGAAACTGGGAAAATATTTACGGTTAAAATGTTTCTATTTTTTTTGATTTTTTATATTTACCACTAAAATGTTTCAGTTTTTTTTCTTTATTTTTAATACAATTATTGTTTGTCGATGGTAATATTGGTTGTAATATAAAATTATTAAATTATGTTATATTACTTAAAATATAGAAAATCATAGTTTTAAATGAAAAAAATAAAAACAAAGTTTATCTTTTCATTTAAATAAAAAAATATTGGTTTGAATTAAAATAATACTTAGATGATATCACTTTTTCGTTTTACAACCAAGAACAGTTAAGCGTAAATTTTTATTTAATTGTAAATGTTTCAAGAATAAAGTATTCTAAGTAAAATTACAGACAAATAAAACTGTGAAAAGACCCAAACACACAAGTCATAAAAGACCCAAAAAACAAAGGTTCAAAACAACGGTCGCAAAGGGTCAAAATATTGATCATAGGTCATGTTGCATACGTTTAATGATTCTCTTTTTCTCTTTTTATAGTAATTAATCTCTTTTAAGATAAAAAGCCAATCTACTGCAGAGATAAACAATTTTGAGTCTTGGGCCATTAATCATCAACAAGAAATTATAAAATCAAAATTATTAAACCTCTTTCATCATAAACTTGCATCGGACACTATTTTTACCACTCAGCTCATTATCATCAACAAACTCCAGCATCGCGCAACACCGACCAAGCCTGATGTATTTGAATATCTTGATCCACGCGAAGAAGACGACGATAGCCACCATGTTGTTGTATTGCATCTGCCAGAAGCCGAGGAACTCGAAGTCGGGGTAGGTGAGAGGTTGGTCGAGTAGCGAGGTCAGCAGGTTGTCCACCGTGATCGTGCGGTAGATGTTGAAACTGAACGCCACTATCGAAAGCTGAAAAAGCGTTTTTCTCATTACTTTGTTTTAGTTGGTCACATCTACAATGCAGATTACACTGTTAAAAATCCACCAAAATTATTTTTTGGGTTTTGTAGACCAGTAGACATAAACTGTGGTTTTGAGACTAGTGTAGAAATAAGTGTTAAAGAGTTAATATCATTGGGAAAAATAACTATGCTGCAGTTTTTCCTAGTAGAATCCAAAATATTTCTTTCATATCTAGTGTTTCAAAAAAACGTTGTAACAAAAAGTTTTCTTTTTTCCAAGACCCAACCAAAAATGGTTTCCAAGGGTACAAATTACACTTCTGACTCATATACCTTTCCACATAGTACGTTGTCCCAGTGGAAATTAACTTAAACACTCTTTATAGAATGAGAGGACAGTGTTTGATACCACAGCTGACTTAAACTAATTACGGCATTAATGTGGCAAATAAAATTAAACACAGCAAACTGTCAAAGTGAATCATAACCACCAACAGATGTAGGAATGGTGGCATTATTAACAAATCCTCGACTTACAAGGATGACCAGCACATCCAGACAGTTCCACACGCTCTTGAAGTACGAGCATTTGTTCTTCCGAATCTCCAACACTTCTTCCACTATGTAGTACAGTATGAAGAGCATGTACAGCACCTTGGAAAATCAATAAACTTTTATGATTTTTGACTAGGTAAAAAGGAGAAATCTTGTTGAGATGAAAAGTCTAAATCATCCATGCTAGTGCACTGTATAAGTTTAGCAAAAATAAATTGTACTGTTAAATGATGTATTTTCTTGTTGCATAATAAAAACAAATATGGCTTAATAAAAGACATCTATATGATACTATGTACCAAATTAAAAGTATATTTAATGCCTTTTCCTGTCAGCTTGCATTTTTTAAAACCCAATCATAAATTTCTTTATATTAGAATAAAAAAAAACTAAAATGAATAGCTCAGTTATGTTGTTTTATCCCAAAGCTGATTTTTCTTCACATTTTGTTATTATTTTTATGTGACTGACCTCACAAGCCATAAGGAAATAGTCGTAAGTCGTGACGTAGCGCAGAAGCTTCACTGTTCGGAACTGGTAGGAAGGAACAGCTCCTCCTGTGGCAGGAAATTCAACAACCAATCTATAGAAATAATATAAAATTAACCAAAAAAAATTTAAAAAGTCAATTTTTAAGTACCAGTTTAATGTAGTCCTTATTTGTATCATGTTTTTAAAATATTATAATTGAAATTAAGTATTAGAGCAATTTATTCTGATTATATGCTGTAAACAATTTCATAAAACTCGAAAATTGAAGTACAGCCTTGAATAAACACTCCAGTTTCACCGCGGTTTGGTTAAACACACACAATGACATCACAACCACTTATGACATCACACTTGAGGCACCTGATAACGCAGAAGAGATTGATGTTGGCATTGTAGACGGTAAAATCAACAAGAACGACCCTCGTACCACGGTCGAGCCACAGGTTTTCCTTCAGGTGTTTTATCTGAGCCAAGGACTTGGCCTTTGTGTCACTTAAATCCTGGAAACGAAGCAATTTATTCAGTTGCACATTGCGTTTAAAATCACAGTGTAACAGTAGTCTAAGCAAAAAAAGTACACAAAATTAATTCTTTTCTTGAGACATTTTGACTCCAATCGCTTATGGACTTCTTTTGCTTATGTTGTGGACTTATTCTTTTGCTTATGTTGGATGTAATTTACATTTATTTGCACAATTACCAAATAACAAAGGATGCATTTGTAAAAATTCTTATAAGATACAGTTTCGTAATCTGTTTAGCAATTTAGGGATTTAAAACTTACAGAACAATTACAAGAAATGGTTATCAACTGTTTTATTTCTGATCTGTTAACCAATTTTAAAAATGTAGGTATATGCTTAACTTTACAAACTATACAATTATTAACTAAAACATTAAACCATTTTCATATAAAATAAAATTGCACTTAATGTATCACACAAACATTAATTAACAATTGTTTGGCATGATTGTAAAATAAAAGGTCAATTAATTAACATGCGCTTGATTTAAAGATAGTTTACAAAAATTAAACATGGGAGGTAAAATACTTTTTTGCAACTTCATACAAATGAAGAAATTTTGACATATTTTAGCAAAAATTAAGGAATATTTTTTGTTACAAATTTAGGTAAAATTAAGGGGGTAGGGGTTATTTTGTGATATTTTTGTCAAAATTATAATTTAATCACTTTTTGTCAACCTCCAGGCAATATTAAGG
This sequence comes from Ciona savignyi, assembly GCA_000149265.1. Lineage (NCBI taxonomy): Eukaryota > Metazoa > Chordata > Ascidiacea > Phlebobranchia > Cionidae > Ciona > Ciona savignyi. The sequence continues at coordinate 384,132 of CH000572.1, read as the reverse complement.
AAGCTGTAATAAATTTGTGACTACCTTTGGATAAATCATTAACTTGTGAATGTGATTATTTTGTAAAAAATTAGGAGAAATTAAGGGGTTGCGATTATTCTGTGGCAACGTTTAAATACCTGGTAGTAGCCACTAGTAGGATAGCTACTAATATATCCAGTATATCCCTGGCCCAAGTGATCACTATGGTTCCAACTATCACAATATAAATTAGTTACTAAATATGCAAAAAGAAAACGGGCACAATATGGGCAAGAATGCATCAATGGCAGCACTGGGCGTTTTAAAACCCACAAATGCTAGATTTGTCTCTACCATTGCTAGATTTGTCTCTACCAGTCCACTTTGATTGATGACCGAAATTACGAAAGGAAATTATCATCAGATGTAAATGAGATTCTTATCAGTCAGAATTTGTGTTTCACAAATGCTAGAATTCCTTCTACCAATGCCATGTACATGTAACCAAATAGATTACAATTTCCTTTCCCGCGTGTTTGTTCAATCAAAGTGGATTTTTAAGGAAATAAATGCAATTCCTGCCCATAGAGACCCAGTAATGTACCTCGTAATAACCTCCACCAGAGTAAGTGTAATCAAGCAGACCCCAGTGGCTTGAGCCAGCCAGTTCTTCTTCAGTATGGTATACCCAGCTAAGGGGGATTTAATTATTTAGATTTAGACTTTCGTTTTTAACAAAACGATAAACTTTTTAAAATTACTACGATTTAAACATTTTTATTTAAATAAAAAGTTTAAAAAAAATAGCATTTAAATAGTGTGTACTCTATACAATAAATTTCAAAAACATCATTTTCTTTGGTCAAATGATGAATACAAAAAATAGAAATACTAAAGGTAATTAGTACAATTAAAACATTTACATGATTATAAACAATAAAAAAGTACCATTTGAATTAATGTGTACTATACAATAATAATTCCAAATTTTCTTTTATTTTTAGTTAAATGATAAATGCAAACCATTAAAAATAACAAAAGTTTATAAATTAAGTTTATTTAAAACTTACGCCGTGCCATTTTCGGGACCAAACGGGGAAACATCTTCTTTTGCTTGCGAGTACGAGTCGTAACAAGCAGTGATCTCTTCCTGGAAGTCGGGATGCACTTCGCAGGAGCCGTTGCGTACCTGTTTCATATCGGTTAGCAATGCAGAATTACAAATTTAGCATGTCCTTTACATATTAGTTTGTTTATCTGTTGTTAACAATAATGATACATGATTTGTTTTTAATAATTGTTAGTAACGCAAAATTAAGTATTTAGCATGACCCTTTTCATTTCGGTTTGTTTTTCTGTTGTTAATGATATATGATTTGTTGGGAATGGTTAATGATATAGAAGAATAACATTGGAATATATAGTATGTCCTTGTTCGAATTAATTTAAACAATTATAATCTAGAATTTCGAAATGCTTAGAAATATGACTTGAAAGCTACCAAAAAGTACTTTTTGCGTTAATTTTATACCGCTACCACAAAAATAACTTGCATTTGTTTATTAAATTAATGTTGATTTTTTATTTATATTCAACATAACTATTAAGTAAAAAAACAAATCCTTTAAAATTCTCTAACTTTTTCCACATTCACATATAACTATGATACAAAAGAAAATCCACTATTTGTGAGCATGTAAGATGGTAGGATTTAGGATCATAATTAATGTCATATTATTATCCATTAGAATCTTCATTTTGGAATGAACAAACATGAGGCAAAATCATAACATTTTTATAGAAGTACAGGTATCAACATCTTAATGGATAATGTGGACTGGTGAGTTTTTTAGGATGAAAAAGTTTTCTACTAACATAAATATTTATTTAGACAGCTTCCTTGATTTTAATGGTTTAAATGCATTTGTTTATGCTGAAAAAAATTAAAGGGATACAACGAATTCAGAATAAGGTAGATAAAGTTGAAAGGTCATTACATTGTGCAACAGCTGCAAAAATATACAACACCAAAGCGCAAACCTTTAGCTGACGAATACGTGGAACTCCGAGCAGTTTATTCTCATAATAGATATAGCCGAGATCATCTTCTGAAACGTTTTGCTGGTTGTACCAGGTCTCCCAGTACAAGCCGTCCATTAATGGGCCCTCGGAAAACTGGAAATACAAATCGCTCTTATAGATTATATAAGTGGCCAAAGACTAGGTTGTATAACGGTAGCTTAGTTTATAACAAACATGCTTAACTTGTTATACATTACAATCTCTTGGTAAACAACATAAACCACTATTGTGGGCATAACTCTCATTTCTAGTTTGCTTTATGTACGAGGACAAACACTACTTAGAAAAAAGACGGTAGAACAGTAGAAGTGTTACGCAGACATTTTCGGGCAAATCCAGACACTTTTAAGCTAAAAATAAAAAGATGTGCATTAAAGAGGGTCTTTTAAATTGAGTGTTTCTAGAAATAATTATTACCAAAATAAGTATTTACTATGATTATCTATTTTATGATCTATGTACTTGGTGTAAATTAATACAAAAGTATAACAAGACTGTTTATAGGCTTTATTAACTACTGCTAACATGACTAGATTTAAATAAACTAACAAAAAGTTCTTTGGAAATTTTATAACTTTAGACATAAAACCGACCCTCCAATAATCTTGCATTGTGGTCATGCCTTTGAAGGTGTTTTTTGTGTCCGGGAATTGAGCGTCGACGAACAGCTCCTGCATCACTTTGGTGTAGTAGTAGTGCGTGGAACTTGTCATTCCAAATGTCACTGCGTTTGAAAAAAATGAGGCGTGACTAAATTGCCGTCATTTGCACCGAGCACAATAAGCAGGTAATGGATGACGAGATTAATATAAACAATAATTGAAAAATGGCTTTAAAGCAGTGTTTTTCCCAACCCTTAAGAAATGATCCTTCCCAGCAGGAGTTTTATAAATGTATTGGTGACAATAATTTGAAGAAAGTGGGGAGTGGGAAGGAATAAAATCTCCACAAACGAGTAAGGGGGAATGCAACAAAAAAGGGAACCACTGCCTTATTTTATTTTGTATTTTAAAAAGTTTACTGTGTACCAATATGTTAAATGTTAGTCCATTATTTAAATGTCAGAACTATACAACTCAAAAAAAGGTTGACAGTTATGCATTACAAAAAAAATTAGTACCGTATCTTGGTTTGAAAACTCCTTATAAATTCACAAAATAAAACTATAATATTAAACCGAGTAAGTTAGGAAATTTTAGCGAATAGGCAAGTCTGAAACGTAGCACATTAATATTAATGAGTATTCGACACAATTGATTAATAAGCTATCACTTATCAATTATTCATTGATCAATTTCATACAATCTATTTAATAATTCATAATTATTTCCGTAGTCCTGTTAGTTTATGTAGGGATGATTTAAAACGGAGGTTATGAAAAATATGTTTGAAAATTCAGGAATTTTAATTTGGATCACTATACAAGACTATCTTTTAAATACAGGTACTTTAACATCATAGCAGTAATAATACACACAGCAATTGAAAAATTTAATATTTTTTATAAAGTCATAATTTTATTTGTAATATTTTATTTTTATTTTGGGGCTTTACCAAATTGCCCTTCTTAAAAAAAAACAAGACAGAAAAATATAAATATGGATTTAACACAACTGAAAAAATACATTAGACCATGTTGTACTCACAAATACATAGGGTGGCTATAAAGAAAACGTAGATGACAAGTTCACGAATAGTTGTGCGAATATAGAGTTCACGGTCAGTCTGTGTGTCCTCTGTCTGCCGAGTCCCCCACAGACCTAAATTATAAGAAAAATAAATCATATTTATCAAGCCCATAAAAGTAATGGTATGTTAATATCTACATATACATCAGAAGAAAAAAAGTCTTGCGATGTTGTATTAATATTTGCTGCAAATTTGCATATTTTATGGCCATATTAAATAATGTCGTTTAGCATTTCACAAAAATATGCAATTTTATACAGGTAATATTTATGTTTGCCTTCATTATTGCCCAACTATTTTAGAGAGCATAATAGGGGTTGTTTAGAGATTTTAGGCAAACATGTTTGTTCTCAAAACCCCTAACTCGCGTTTATGAAGCCTTTGTCCACTTGATACTTTTTAACACCCAATCTCTGTAAATTATTAATTCGAGGCTATGATAAACAAGCACTGATAGGCATGTAGATCTACACGTTTCATACCAGCTTACACTATCCAAACAAAAAGATAAATCATCCATGAATTAAAAATGCGCAATCAGTGTAATAAAGCCTTATCTCCTGCAGAATATTAATCAAGTCGTAATATGCAATTATATCTCGAGTAACTGAATTATTTTAGTTTAAAATATTAATATAAATAATATAACTGATGTGTAATATGTAAACAATCATTATTTGGCTTGTATGGTAGGGTTAACCACTCATAATTTGTATTTATGAGTAACAGTCTGAAACAGTTTTTTGTATTATATTAAGCTTAACAAAGATAATTTGATTTCCTGTTTAAAGTCAAAACAAACATGCGGCTGAAATTGTGTTCCAGACATTAAACCACCAAAACATTTCAGAATGCCATAATTTCTTCAGGCAAGTAGGAGAAAGCTTAAGTAATAGCCTCGCGAATAATAAGTTTCGAAACAATGAAAATGAAATGTGATCAAGACACGCTTGAGTATTAAGCTAAGAGCAGCAACACGGGGTAAGTGGCACGTGTATTGCTTCCAAATAGTTGACACCTGAAACCACTCGACGTTGTAACAAAAGCCCAGATAATACGCAATTAAAACCTACATGATGTATATTTATATTTTATTAAAGTCAATTCATAACGGAATTATCTCTATTTTACTTTAAAGAAATCAAATTTACAAAAAGTACACATTTATAAATATAAGATTAGTATATACACAAATTAAAATGTTATTGACTTGAAAAACCTTAACACATGGCTTAAACAAAACTAGAAAAATCGTTTTACTGTATGTTATTGTAATACAGCCAAGCTTTATACAGTTGGATGGTTTATCCAAAAGGAATTTGTTGTTATTTGAACTACAGGGAAGGTTCATAGGGAATAAGGCCCCATTCAGGAAACAGGCTTCCTAACACACCCAGTGTTTTTACAGCGGATGGACAAGAATGGTGAAATATCTCTGTCTGTGTCAACTGTTCAAAGCAACGCTGGTTTCATTTTAAGCCTCATTAGGAATCTACTAATTTTTCTGACAGAAAATTCATATTTATCGTGAAACATGAAAAAGTAAAAAATAGTAAAAACATTTTAGATTACAATCTGAGCAAAGAAAACAAATACTAACTTCTGTAAATATGTATTATTATCATTTTTGGGGGATTCAAGAATCATGTATGAAAAGTGCAAATTGTCTAGGTAATAATATAAAGTCAATCTGGTACTGGTATTTTTATACTAAAAGTGACAAATTTTTGAATGCAATTTTTTAAATATAACACCAGCAGGCTATGCTGTGTAATACAGTGGTCTTTGATCTTGTGACAGACTGTTCTGTGGTGCGACCAACACCTGATAACACTCTTAGTGGGAACGTATTGTTAACCACATGTGTTTAACATGTACAAAGGATTAAAATACTAGTCAAGCATGCCAGAGCATAACAAACAATTTATTATTTTTAATTTATTGATTGTATTGGTTGTAGCTAAAATGTCTGCATGTTTGAAATTGATGTGCTTAAGGTGTTTTTTCATAAAGGTGTTTTATATACGAATATCAATTTGTTTACGTGCTTTGCAGAGCATGTGTTTATATATGCCAACACGAAGTTATGTTTGAAATTGATCGTGCGGTTATACCTTGCTATTTTTGGAAAGGCGGTGTTTAGGTCATATGTTGATGCAATAAAAGGGAAAAACACAATTTATTTTGTACATCTGCATATTCGGTGTGAGCTATTTGTAAGCTGTAACCAAATTTATATAGCATATATGACACCTAGAGCTTGCAGTTATTAATGATTATCTCGATTATCAAAATAAAATTTAAAGTGTATGTTTAATTGGTCAAAGCCATACAATAGTGTATGTTCAATAGTTCTAATTATAATTTAGATGCATCTAGTTATTTGATACCAATAATAAGAACAATAACTTTAAGTAGATTCGATATGGGATGATCATACCACCCAACCGGTTAAGACAAACTACTACACCATACCACACCACCAGAAAAGCCTGACTACCATTAACCCGATAACCCAAACTACTACACCTCTAAATAAGTCAGACTACCACACCATTCAATTAGCCAGAATACACCAGATAACCCAGTCTAATACACCACTTGATAAGCCATATTAACACACCACACCATCTAAGAAGAATGACTCCTATACTACTGAAAAGCAGACAAACAGTTCTATACACTTCATGTTGATAATAACACAATACCTCGGACGCCTCTTTTAACCTTGGCCCAAATTCCCTCCTCGTTTAAAATGGTTGTTCGGACATTGACGGCACTGCTGCTGTGCTGATTGTCACTGGATGAAGTCGTATACACATCACTGGTCATCTCAGTTGGCATGTTTACATCTGGGTTGTAAGCTGTAGTACATCAAAGACGTGTTCATTGAATATTAATGTGAAATATTTAGTTAGAAAACGTATATATGTTATAAATTTTTGTTCGCCGATTCGCTAGGCCTACATAATTTTTGTGTAAAAAAGTTTTAAACAACAAACAAAAAAATTGATATTTTACACACTGTGAAATTAAAAAATTATGTTAATATATATAATTAAGAGGTTATAAAAACTTACTGTAAATCCCTCCGGACACAGTATTAACGTTGTCAGCATCAAACGCATCATTATCCCAGGCATTCCGAGAGTCTCCACTCCCAGGCCGCTGCATGTCTGTGGGAAGAAGACCACATTTTAGTCCGTTCTTAATGCTCATACATAAATTGCATGCATATTTAAAAAAAAACTACAGCATACTCCAGCTCTACATAATTGGTACTGATTATGGAAAAACTAATTTTGGCAACAAATTTCTATTTCTTGTGGTATTAAAAAGGTGATAGGTTTGGCAATTTTGTCTAATGCGCCTGGGACATTAGTTGTACAAAGAAGTTCTAATCCGAACGATACAAGTAGCAATATCCTACCACATACTTACAAATGGTTAAATGTAATTAATATATAAAAATATATAATTTAAAAAGATCACTTTATAATAAACCAGGTACAAGGAGATAAACCAAGTAAATATTTATCGATACCAAAGCAAAACTCAAGTTTAGGGATGTTCTACGCATGCAAAGATTTGGCCAACACACCTTAATAATAACAACATAGAGTATAGCATACCACAAAGTGTTTGGGAATTTATATGTATATATTTTTTATATATCGGTATGGGTGTAACTTAGAACTGTGCCCATTCCCTGTCCCTGGTTTACTGTTCCAAAAAATACCTAAAATTATGGTACACTAATGTCTGAATAATTAGAATTTCTTTAATTGGATATTAATTCAGATTCAAGAGATGTGGGCTACTGATGAACTGGCAACAAATCAGTTTTCAAATAACTGATGAACATCCGTAATATATACAGGCCATTAGAGTTATGTGAGAATGAAAAACCTAGACAACATAAAATTAATCCACAGCAAACTACATGTAGACAGCTTAGGCTTTCGAACATTACCTGGGGCAATATGTTTCGACAAAGCCTCTTTATGACGCGTGTTTGTGGCTACACTAAGCTGGGATATGAACTGATATAATCTAAGAGCTAAATTCTTTGTCCAAACATTTATAAAACAGCACTTTAACGGGAAAAATAGTTTTGTCTGTAAATATATGTGACGGGAAATGGGAATAAAATGATTCTCTGATATACAAATGCAACAAAAATTGAAAGAATTTTAAACTAAAGTTCAAACATTTTGCCGACATTGGATTATTTTTACAAGAGAATAAAAAAATCGACATTTTTTTTTAATTAATTTTAAATAAACATAATTAAGTGCCTTAAACTAACCTATTGGATCAATTATTTTTTCATAGGCTAACACTTGTATGCTGCCTGATCGCTTCACTACCAGTATCTCAGCAGAAATAGCAAAAGATACTGAGCTAATTAAGCAACTCTGGCAACTGTCAAGTGAAGGTCATGTGCATGATAACACATGCAAAATTGACTTTTAAAACCACCTTCCTGCATGGCTGAAACTAAAACTCATGAACATAGTTAAACTAAAGTACTATTCACTGCAAGTCGTACATTCGTTTATACAATATACATATGCAAATTACAATGTTGGTTGAATGTTTTAAGGGGAACAATTTTATACAATATATAAACTCAAGTATAACTCTTAAACATTATATGTTTGGAATTAAATTATAAATTAATGGCTATAATTTTTGTTGACATAGAATCCCTAAAATATTCATAAATTTTAATATAGTTTAGGCTGAGTAGAACTTACATTATATAAATGACCAAACTATAGTTTTAAATTTAATGTTTTTAAACTTAAGAGTTAAATATCATACATAAGTTTACTTTACAAATACTTTTCTGTATTCTTAATTGAGCAAAACTGATAACTTTATCTTAATATATTTTACTCTCATGAAACAGGTAATGGTATGGAGGCTGTAATGAAATGACATAGCATAGCATGTCAGAATGAGATCAGGGGATAGGGTACAATGAGTTTAGATGACTGTTCTTCGCCATGATAATTAAATATTCATGAACCCAATTGTGTAATACAATGCATAACTGCTACTGCTACCTATGACAACGTACTGGTAATATGAATCAAATGAATTTAAACTTCTTTTATCACATCTATACCTGCCCAATTATTTCTGTTTGCACACATTTAATAGGCTATTCCAGTACATTTCATCATCACTTGTTATAAATTTTGTTTAATTATTGGTACTGGTAACCTACTCTACTGGCACTTAAAAGAAATTATTATTTAATAAAACAGTTAGATAACAAATAAGGTATCACACTATTTCTAATTCCTACATTTGTGTGTGATTGAGGTACCGGTATGTAACTATTTGCAGTTTTTCACTGCTATTCTTATTATTTCTTATTTATTTATTTTTGGGTTTATTTTTGCATTTCTCGTAACGTGGCACCTGCCTGATTACTGCATGGTTTCTCGTTATTTTTATTATATTGATTCTGTTGGTTTAACAAATAAATATGTTTAGTTGATAGATTGATTGAGGTAAGAGATGTGCTTCGAGTTACACATATATTTATTACCATTTTAATATGAAACAGAAAATAATGTACTAACACACTGAATAGAAAAGTGAGAGAGTTAAGTAAATTGAGAATCCTTAAAGTTAATGACAAGTTATACACAATAACCAGAACAAACCTTTATTCTTGAGCCCATCTAATTCGTATTCATCCAAGTTGTTTTTTAAAGTTGGGCTTACACGCTTTGACATCTTTTTTTTTATTCCGCTTCACATGGTTATACTATTATTTCACTCTTGGAAAATTTAACTGGAGAAGTACCAACAAAATATGTTAGCTGCACATACAGGCTGATCATACCATAATGAGTCTGATCATGGAGTAAAAGGGGTGCCTTTAATTACTAAAGGATCGCTTGGGACCCTAACCATTTTTAACCCTTCAAGCTAAGCGATCCTGTAGTAATAAGAGCCGTTAAGCGGTACGGATTTAAAGTTCCAAATCCAGCGAATGACCAAAGGGCTGTAGGATCAAAACCAGTCTAGCACTATATAGTTTATGATCCTATGTTCTTTAGCATCACCTACAGCACACTGCAATAATCTACATAACAGTGCCCATGAGGATATTTGATTATTGTCCGTATAAGAATGTGGATATTTTAGGTAACACTAAATGGAAGGGAGGAGCCTAAGGTAACTGCTTACTAATAGTAAGTAAACTAAAAATTCTAACGAAATTTCATTGTAATGTACGGTTTCCCTCTTTCATTTCTTTTTTCCTTCGTTGTCTTATCTACTTAAACTGGATAAACATGAATATTCCATCTATGTACAAAATGGTCAAGTTTTTGACGTATAAACTATTGATTTAAACCAATGCCATGGCCGAATTAATCGCTTGAACGAGTTCATCCGCATTTTTCTATATTTATCGATCTTACAGTTAAAATATCAGCCACAAACGACGCAAAATGCTCGATTGCATAGTAACAGTGGCGCAGCTCTATTGCCCACTAACGGTTAAGTAAATTTGTAAAAGTCCCCGGTGCAAATTTATTTTAGTTAAGTTAAAATGCTAATTATTTTATAAGCTTTTAGGGCAAACTTTGTGATTTATCGTTAAGGGCCACTCGGTGTGCTTTGATTGGCGATTCTTTGAGGGTAACCTTGTGGGTAACCTTAATTTACTTATTTAAAAAAAAAACTAAAAAGAGTGTGCGGTAAAGTAGTGACAAAACTGGGGATTAGGAGAAGCTACCTATCGAGCGAGTTTTAGACATATACTTTAATAATAGCGTGGGAAACACTGCTTCTCCTTATAGGCTACTCGCGGAATCAGAATCTACTTTACATTTTTGCAGAAGATTTATTAATACATTTGTTGATCCAAAAGTCAGAAACTTGTATTACACGATGGTTTTAGTTATACTTGTATAAAGCCCATTGCAACAACACAGAAAGATTGTGTAATGGTTTTAAATATAAACTGGCATGGTTTAAATGTGCGCAAACTAAAGTTTTGCTTATTAGTTAAATGGGACGGTATATTTTGAAACAAACCGTTTGTTAATCTGAGAAATAGAATACTAATAGGTTTTACATACAACTTGTGGTTGATCTGTTAAAATCGTAAAAAATACAACAACGACCCAATTCTAAAATGATGAACCTAGAATTTATGATCTTATTGAAATCGCATGTACAATACACCGGTTCAGCAAAGAAGGTTTTTTCAGTTAAATTATTTTTTTAGATTTTAAAACGCAACAATGGCGATTACCCAATTGTCAGATTGGCCATAATACAACTGAACAGAATTCTGACATACAGTAGGCTATATGCAACAACACAATATAGAAGAACGAAGCAGTGGTGTACATTATAATAAATACAACTCCTGGTTATATATGTGGTATTGTTTGATGAGTTTTAGTTCTTAATTTAAATTCGCGACATCGACTGTCCCATAGGAGATCCCTCCAGTTCCTACGAAAGAAAATTTGGAAAACGTGAGAAATGTTGGTATCTAGTGTTGACGTGTGCTTTTCCCTTTCATCTGGTCGCTTTAACAACAAAGAAGCCTTCTACAATCCAAATGAACACCATATCATAACTTATCATAATTATATATTTAAGAAATTATTGTATTTTATCTCCGTGAATGGGAAAACGCAAGATGTGTTAGCACATGGGTTGGCCGGTATAGTGCCGTGCGCGAAAGATTTAATTGACCACCTAGCCATCAGTTTCGATTTTGTAAACAGTGAACTGAAAGGCGAAGCACTAACTAAACCATCAAGATTGGTTGGCAAATCGTTTTCTATGCAAACGACAAATACTATACTGATCAATCAAAGTAACACTTACCCTTGCCACTTGTATATTTGAACAATGGACACAGAACATTGTTGTACAACAGTCATTTAAGAAGCTTCCCTGTGAATGAAAAGTAAATAAATATAATTAAAGATTATGTTACGTCTTCTGGCGGCGCCTACTAAACCAGACGTAGCACAATACAGGACTCGTCACAAAACGCGCAACTCCAGCAATATCAAGACGTTATTCCAACTTCAAAACTTGTATTCCACTTTTACGTTATGATATTACTAAAATTTGCGGTTTTTAAATATTTTACATAGTAGGCTAACTTACGAACTTCACTTCTATACACATGACAAATTAATATTAAAACACATGGCCCAAATCAATTTAACTATGGAAAATACTGTAACCAGTCACTTCAAAAACTCCCAAGCCTTTCAAAGGCCCAAATCTTACACGAGGTATAAATAATACGCACAACGATAAAATAGGCATTGTTACGTCTAATGACCTCATTTATAATATTACTCCCCAGTGTATACGTATGATGGAGTGATTTCAATGTAACATTCTCCCCACCAAATGTACGATTATCATACAAGTACATTTTAACTACAAAAAAAAAACATTAAATCTCGTACACCGAATTTACATCGCGGTTTTGTTGCAGTAATCAACGACTGCAGCCCGAATAATGGCGGCGACACACAAGTACACTGCGCTCAGCGCCAACTCTTTAAAGTGTCAATCATCGTCTTCACAGGACGTAAATAAATGTGTTCATGTCAGCCATCGCACGACCTTTTAACCCTCGATTGCCTTGCAAATCAAGCACAATTTGGCAATCGGTCGTTTCATCGCACTTGTCTTCGTTATTACCTCGACTTGGCGTACAACGCCATGTTTGTCCGGATAGGTACCAATTACCTTACCCATCTCCCATCTTCTTCGTGGTATCATGTCATTTACGATCAATACCACGTCACCAGCTTCAAAGTTTTCTTGCTTGTCGGGCAACTTCTGTCTCAGCGCGATGGTCAGTAAATATTCGCGGGCCCAGCGTCGCCAAAACTCATCTGCAAGGAAATGCACTTGTCGCCATCTTCGACGATTGAAACAATCCTTTGCTTGAAATAATTCAGGTGTTCCATATAATGAGGGTCTTTGTAATAATAAATGGTTCGATGTCAACGGTTCTTCATTCATCGGGTCGGGTTGCGCCAACACGTTGACGGCAATTCGCTTCTTTTCCGTCCGTAGAAATTCGTCTGGAACTCGTTCTTCTTTTTCTGGTGGCGTCGGCCAAGTTGCTTCTGATTGCAACAAAAACTTGGGTCCGCTTAACCACTGGCTTGACTTCAATAACTTGGACACCGAAATCCCTCTTGATGCCCCGTCGGCGGGATTACATTTTGTTCCTACATGACTCCATTGCGACGGCTCTGTTTGTCGGTGTATTTTAGTTAACCGGTTAGCTACGAAAGTCTTAAATCTCTTGCGTTGGTTGTTGATACTTTGTCTTACAGCACACAAATCTGTCCAGAATATGGACTCGCACTCCGGCATCTTCAGTTGTCCCTTTAACCATTTATCGGCTTTGACTGATAAAACTGCAGCAACGAGCTCAAGTCGTGGTATACTTTCCGTTTTGGTTGGTGTGACAAACTGCTCTCCAAATTGGTCTGCTGTTTGTCTTAAACAAAAGCTCGCACAGCATGGCGATGACGTGGCTCCGAATACATTAACCAGCATCTGACGATCAACAGGTCGCTTGTATAAGTCTCCACCTGGCCACCACAGGAATCTCAAAGCGTGGCAATCTTCTTCTTTGACTCGAATATGATAAAACTTAGCTTCTGCATCACTTACCACTGCTATTGGTTCTTTACGAAACTGTGTTGTAATAACGCCCACCAAACTATTAACCAGATCTGGTCCTTGCATTGAGGCGTCGTTAAGAGAAACACCCTTGTACTTCGCCGCGCAGTCAAATACGATGCGCACTTTATTGGGCTTACGAGGATGATACACTGGGTGGTGTGGCAGATACCATACATTGTCACTTGTGTCTTGTTCTTTGAGTGGAACTTCTTTTGCAAATCCACTGTCGATGTATTGTTGCATCTTGCCAACATACTTCTCTTTAACTTCTTCGTTTCGAGACAGTCTTTCCGCCAAATTTATTAATCGACTTTCGGTTATCTTGCGACTTTCTTCTGGAACAGTAACGCCCCGGCGGCGCGGTAAGGGTAAGTAATCCTCCTTGTGCTCCACTAAATGCTTTAACAGCTTTACTACTGCTCTATTTTCGGATGAGGTCGGGTAAGTAAGATCGCCTTTCTTATCTTCAAAATCTGTTGTCCACGATTTCTGTATCTGCATCTCCAAGTGCAAGTTCGATTGAATGGAATTTACGTGAATACTCTTTGTTGACGAGGTATATATGGATGGTCCGATTAACGACCACCCTAGAGGCGTTCTCGCAGCAAACGGTTGTTTGCGGCCTCCTGTTCTTGTTTCCAATACGCGATGAGCATACGGCACATCGGTTCCAATTAGCAGCGTTACTTCTCCGCTGTCAAAGGTCGGAATGTTCAGTCCGTGAAGGTGAGGGAGTTCTTCCAGCTCTCTTCTTGTGGGAAATGAATTTGAACACACCGGGATATCATCAATTGACATGGCCTTGTCAATTTCAATTTCTTCGTCACCGTTTGCAGATAAGACGACCAGGCTTACTGTAATGCCAACTTGTTTCTTCTGTCTTGTTCCGAGAGTATTCATTAATATTTCTCTTCGCTTACCAGACAAGCCAAGACGATCTATAAGTTTAACGTGACAAAACGTCGTGTCTGAACCTTGATCCAAAAACGCGTAAGATTTGATTTCTTTGTTGTTAGCGCGTACTTTGACAGGTACCACGCACAAATATCCTTCTCTTGCGTTCTTTGATATCGTGTGGCAGTGTGCGTTGCTGGTACTTTTGTCTGTTACATCGCTGGTATTCTTTACTGCTGCGTCGTTGCTTTTCTCCGTGCATATCTTTCCTTGTTGTTCAGTGAAATTTGGATTTATATGTAATAAAGTGTGGTGATATCTCCGACAGTGTTGTACGGTACACTGAGATTTCAGACCGCAAAGACGCGCAATATGTCCATCCGCAAAACAATTAAAACAACATCGTTCTCTCAGGAGAAAATCAACTCTTTCTTGGACTGATTTCGCAAGGAAAATATCACACGCAGACAGCGGGTGTGCGAGAAAACAGCAAGGACACTTGGTTATCGGCGGTTTTAAACTTTGCGCAGTCGATGACGTCACAGCGTACGCCGTGCCTCTTCTCAATGGTTTATTTTCTTGAGGCTTGGATCCCCATTCGCGAGAATCTATCTTACCAAATTCAGTGTTAGCGACTTCTGCCTCCTCCTCTACAAATTCAACGAGGTCAACAAAATTAGCAACTTCGCCGTGACGACGTGCAATTTCCGCTGCACGGCGCTTCCACAGTTTTCGCGAGTCGTACGGTAACTTCGATACGATGGCAATCATACGGTCAACTGAATTCAGATCAGTAAAGTCATTAATTTCACTTAGAATAGTTAGGCACTTTCTCATCAAAATAGCGTAATTGCGTATACCAGAGGTGTCATCTGGCATTAGGTTTGGTCCACTTATTAGTTCGCAGACAAATGCGCGTGCAACTATACTGGGTTTTCCGTAGTTATTGTACAGAATATCTCTTGCTTTTTGGTATCCATTTTTTGGTCCCAAAATAGCACAGTGATCGATGAGCTCTCGAGCTTGTCCTTTGCACTGTTGTAGTAGAAAATCCAGCTTTAGACTGTCAGTGGGCGCCTTTTTCTCAATGTTAGCGTCAAAATTCAATTGGAATGTCCAGTATTTCATTGGATCTCCAGAAAATGTAGTGTACTCCACTTTAGGGGTGTGCATAGCTTCTCTCACAGCTGCAATAAATCCTGTAACTAAAGACTGATCAGGGTGACATTTCATCGACGACCTTTCCGGCGACTGAGCGTAACTTGGTCCTTCGTAGGCGGGCGTTGGTGCAAACCGTACCGGGCTAGATAGACGGTAACGGCGTGGAAGCGACTTAACACGTACCGGTACTTCTTTTGTCTTCGTGACTTCTGCGTCGAAGTCGCTTTTAACAGGCGACTGCTGCGGACTATAAGGTCTTGTCACATCTTCATCACGGTAGTTTGAAGCTTGATCCCACATTTGTACTTCTAGGTCGGCTTCTTGGACTTGATGTAGGGCTTCCAATTTCCTCTTTTCGGCTTCCAGCTTATTCTTTTTGGCTTCCAGCTCATTCTTTTCGGCCTCCAGCTTATTCTTTTCGGCTTCCAGCTTTAGTTGCTCTTCCAGTTGACGCTTCTTCAGCATTGCCATTTCTTTCTTGATCTTTGCTTCAACACGTCTCACACTAGAGGTGGTACTTACTTCAGATAATCTGGAACTTTGCGTTGACAAGGTTTCCCATTTTAGGAACGAACTTGAACTTAAATGTACACAACCTTTATCTTCTAATGTCTTTGTAAGATCCTTTTTTGCTTGCTTGACAAGCCATTCACCAACACGGACGTCGAATTCGTCTTTACATTTCCCGACGCTCTCCAGTTGATGCTCACTGGCGTCACGATCTTGGTCAGTTAGCAAGTCATTAATGCGTTGCTTTAAGATATCCGTTAAACTGGACACGTAGTGTTCAATCCGCTTTCGGGCAGATTTTAACATCGCCTCATCTTTGCGACTAATTGCTTGCTCGGCCACATTATACCAAACGGCAAGTTCAGTTCTTAGTTCTTGTAACTCATCGGCTGACGACACACGGATGCATTCAGCACCCTTCGCCATGATACTCTTAGGCTCATCCAAATCCACTAAGATTTTACTGTCCTCCATAGCTACAGCCTTGACTTGCTTCTCGATATCTTCGATTTGATGAGTTATATTTAAAAACTTTTATGTTACGTCTTCTGGCGGCGCCTACTAAACCAGACGTAGCACAATACAGGACTCGTCACAAAACGCGCAACTCCAGCAATATCAAGACGTTATTCCAACTTCAAAACTTGTATTCCACTTTTACGTTATGATATTACTAAAATTTGCGGTTTTTAAATATTTTACATAGTAGGCTAACTTACGAACTTCACTTCTATACACATGACAAATTAATATTAAAACACATGGCCCAAATCAATTTAACTATGGAAAATACTGTAACCAGTCACTTCAAAAACTCCCAAGCCTTTCAAAGGCCCAAATCTTACACGAGGTATAAATAATACGCACAACGATAAAATAGGCATTGTTACGTCTAATGACCTCATTTATAATATTACTCCCCAGTGTATACGTATGATTGAGTGATTTCAATGTAACAGATTATATTTTAAAACTAGAAGAGTTTCGAACCAATGATGGGCTTCCCACCAAGACTAGAACTGGTCTATATATCGGTAGTGTTAACTATTAGGCCGCGTCATAAATGGCTTAAACCTTAAATAAACAACACTGCCCAGCAGCTGTTTTTAATTCCACCACAACTGCTTTGCTGCCAAAGTCTCTCATTTTTTTATATATACAACATGGCAACAATGCTCCGCCTATTCAACTGGTGTGTAGGTGAATACATGTTTTATGGTGGGTCCAAAACACCTTAAAGATTTTGTACTCACATCAATGCCCTTACTCTCTCTGGTCGCCTCTCTGGTTTTCGCCATGAAGTATGCCCCACACGGACCGATCATTGACGCAATGCCGCACATCAGGCAACTTCCCCGCCCCACCTTCTCCGCATTTTGACCTATAAAAACACTTACTTGTAAAAACTTAATGGATCACTATGCAAAGTTCCGTTGCCTCAGTACAGTCTGACATTCCTATGATTTTGCAAATCGAATTGTTTTGAATATTTTAAATAATAACATACACCCGTACATATTTTAATCTCATTAACTAACCTGCAATTACGCATGGAAGAATAAAAGCTTTGATGCAAAGGCCACAGTTGTCGAAGCAGCCACACAATTTGTATGTCCATTCACCCATTTTTTACCTGAGGTTCTTACTATAACTGTAAATTCCTAAAACAATTTTAAATCAATACATATTTATAGGATGGCATCTTTTAAAACGACCCGGTTAACCATTTTTTCCAAATATTTTCAATTGAAAAAAAAATTGTTTTAGATCGGCCAGAACTAGTTTTAAATTGACAAAATATTTTACAACCGACGAAAACTAACTCTGATCAACATAGCTTTTGTTCAAGAAATCAGCAATTTTTTGGTTTGTTTTCAAAATGAAAATGGTGTGATTAAAAGCTGATGTGGAATGAAAATGGCTATATAGTTATAACTGGTGTTTGTTGAAATCTTGTCTAATAAAGCTGATGTCTAATTAAACTGCTGCTGGGTGAAAGAGATGTAGTTGAAACTGGTGAGGGGATAGGATATGATAATTATGTCTATCCCCGTTAATGGGAAAACCAAGGGGGTTTACACACGGAAAATTGGCAGATCACCTCGCGCCCACCGTCGGGTTACCGGAGCTATTACAGTGTGTTGTATATGATAGACACGTTCCTTTTAATTTGATAAAACCCATTAATCCGCTGGGTTTAAGCAAATTCTCTAAAGTTCCTTGTTACACAACCTACTAGCTATCGCACCTGCAACCTTTCGATTGAAAGGCGACACACTAAACCTAATGTGGATTAAAACCAGTGTAAAGTGAAACCGGGGTGGTTTTAACCTGGGTGAAATAAAACTCTTGTGCAATGTAAGTTCTGTTAATGGGTGGGTGTGAAATAAAAGTATTGTTGGATAAAAATAATGTAGATCAAAAAGGTATATCGAATTTTGAAGCGAAGAATGTAATGCACAAACTACAGAAGTATATGCTGGGTTCTTTCGGCAGTGCAATGCTGTAAAAAGTTAAAAAAAACGTACAAAATAGTACTTGCTTTGTATACAGACTTTGTATTGCTAGGTAAAAATGACTAAACCTACAATCTTCAAGATAACTATAATAAATAAACTCAATTGCGAATATAGCCTTTTGGGCACCAAATGATACTTCGTACTTCCTGCTAATGCAATTAAGTTACTTTTCAATGTCGGGATAAGTTAAACAGCTAGTCCGACATTTTAATTATGCGCAGAATATTATCAGTTAAACACTTTATGAATAAACTTGTTCTGTTCATCTTCGCTTAATACCTCATGTATTAAATATATAGCTTTAATTCAGCGACACCCTTGCGACCGATCGAAACAAGTGAAACCAAAGGTGGCATGCGTCAAACACCGAACCATTCATCGACGTATTCTTCGCCAGCGTTACTTAGCAACACTTTCCTGACTCATTTAGTTTCAGCTACTTCCTTCTAGGACGGATGCTGGTGTAATTTATGTCGTAGAGGGAAATTCCAGAGTGGAGGATTTACAAAGAGTTATCGTGTGATATGTTTTTGCCTAACGACATAACTTACTATTTAAAGTCTGGTCTCTTTCCCGTCATTTATCTAGTGATGGTCCACCGGACTGTTTGGTCTTCAGAAGAATTTTACTGTAAAATGAATTTAAAAAAACAGAAATATATATCTGACAAAGTTTAATAATCGATGTTTTGGCCAATAAAAAAAGTCTTCGACCACAACAACAGCATTGATTTAAATAATTTTAAAATATATTGCTATTAACAAATTATCTATTAAAGAGTAAGTAGTTCCATAATTTTTTTAAAAGTATGCAGAAAATTTATCATATATTAATTAGCATAAACTGCCTGACTTTATATAGCGCTAAAGTTTTTTGGTAGCTAAAAGCTCCACAATGACACCCGGCGTACCTATATATAACAATTCACGTATATATAACAATTTAACCCGTAAAATCAACACAAATCTATAATGAATTCCAATGCATTCAAAAAAGATTCGTATAGCTCATACCCACCATGAACCATTTTCTGGGAAACCCCTCAACACTGAACCGCACTTAATCCAGTGATCTTTCTGCATGCTTTGACGCCCATATTAACAGGAATAAAATAAACCAATGAGGTAAATATTAAGTTTAGAAGTATTTTAAGTTTGGACGTTTTTCGGCATTTATTACATGAAAGCCAATATATAAAAGACCTATGAAGTCAAAAATTTAAAGGAAGTTCTATTTACACAAACGTAACTGTCAAAACAACAATGGACCACTCAAAATAGCTCAAACCGTTGACGCCTCTGAATAACAGGAAGAAAGCGACCATCGCATAAGCTTTTTAGATTTTAGATGTGTTATCTAGTATGTACGATATATGCAGTAAAAAGTTAATGCCGTCAGGGGAATTTCCTACCGGCCAAAAATACAAGCACGCTGTCCATTTTCCGCATTTTCGGGCACGATTATCCCTTACTAGCTTATATTTTCGCCCAAAATGGGAGAAAAAGTGTTTTAATTGAGGTTACATTTGAATAAAAGATATCATTTTATCTTTGTTTTAATTGTTGTTTTTTCGTATATTAACCTAAATTCTTATTCGTATATAAAAATGTGGTCCAACTACTTTTGGTTTACGGGCCACTTCTGAAAAACGTTACAGCTTGTGGGCCACAACAGATCTACAAGATTTAAAAATTAAAAACAGTCTATGAAATTTAGTGCATAATTGCACAATAGCAAATATCTATTTAATTGCAAGTCTCTATCAGTAATCACAAAAAACTCCACCCTTGCCCCTTCTTTAGAATAGAAGTGCGTAAGCTAGTAGGACGTGTGTGTACAGTTAAAAAAGCCAATCTGGGGCTCAAAGCCAAGACAATCCGGTCTTCAGTGTTTAGCCTTAACCGTTGTACCATCACCGCACTCAATCTATTTTACTACAAGTATTGCTACGTTAGCCTACAGCAGCACACAAACTGTAACCTGGTGAGACGAAACATTCAACAAACATTTGTGTTGCGTAACAATGAATTCCTGTAGTAGTAATTTTCAGGAGTCTTGCTACTATTAATGGATGCTATACTTGTTCTAAATAAAATTACTGACTGTAACATAAGTACAAATTAAATCAATATTATGAAAGCTCGCGGGCTGCAAAAAATAATATTCGAGGGCCGCTTGCGGCCCGCGGGCCTGTAGATGCACTACGCTGATATAGGACCTTGAAATCAAGTTTGTATGGGTAATTTGTAAACGCATTTGTTTATGTTTGTAGCAACAAACAACATACTTACTATATGAAATATACCAAGATTAGGTAGGTAATCAGGAAATATTATATTTCTGATCCAGTGAATCCCCACTATATATAAATGATCTCATTTTTCATCGAAGGTGGGTGATGAATGATGACATTAGTACGAATGCTTGTACTAAACGCCAATGAATAATAAACTGTGCAACACTGCCCATGCATATACAGTATTGTTATTCTTCTGTTTTATATACTGTAAAGTTATACTAAATATTTTTTTTAAATGAACCTATTTTAATGTGAACTAGATGAACATTTGTTAAAAAATGAACAAAACAGCGCCTGTCTCTATGATTCAGTTGACAAAGGCTCAGGTAGCACAGTTACATTTCCCCATTACTCAGTAGGTTTAAGATATAATTAAAACAAGATATTTTCTGATCTGGGAAAGTCTGCTTTACATATTTTTCATATGTTACTGTTAATACCAATACTGTTAGGTGTAAGATTACTTGATCCATTATTCAATCTATGTTTTTCTGATGTCTATGTTTAAACGTTATAAAACACGTCATAAACGCTGTACGTAATAATTGGTAAGTGTGTGCTAAATGTGATTTAAGCTGGACTCGTAAAGTCGACTACAGTAATTTATTAATTTTGTTTGCTACAGAAAACCGTATCGCAATATCTTCGTATCGTTATATCACCGTAGCACTCAACTCTTACCGCCAATTATAACCGAGGACGAAAACTATGTTTTTATTCAACGGGACGCGTCATTTTCCAACTAGGAACCCGTTGCTTCACACGCGGAAGTAACAAATAGCTTTTAAATCGTAATAAATATAGGCTACTTAGTAGGATATTATGTTATTTGAAATAACTTTTTGTATATCAAATAAAAATGCATTTTCAATATAACCAGTTATCACAATACTCTTAAGTGATACATGTCGATCCGAACTTTCAGTAATCCTAACTGTTATGTTATTTATTTGAATCGCTCCTTCATTTCACAGTAATCCCAAGGGGAATTTCCGACATACTAAAATATGTAAAAAGTAGCCTGTTTATTTCGCATGTTGGGCACCGATAATCTTTAATTGGCGATAACTTACTCCAAAATAAAGATATTATCGATGTGTTAAATTATTTAAAGCACAAAATAGGATCCAAAATACCCAATTTTACCCATGGACAATCCTCTAAAATATAAGATATCATCACGTGTATAAAGCAGTTATATAAAAAACTGAACTAATAAATGGGAATTTCTATACGAACAAAATTTTTTTGAAAATCTCCAAAATGTTAACACAACTGAAACCAATGATTAATCTTCTTTATATATTACCATATTATTAGAAAAGAGTTATCCAATCTATTCAAAACAGTTGGAGGTTTAGCTAATGCTTAGTATGCTAAGAATTTGGAACAAATCACCACATGGGAATACGGCCAAATATAAACAGAACGGCCGTTTTCCCAGAAGCAAAAACACTTTTAACATCATATATCAACTAAAAAAGAACTTTTTTATACAAGTGAATATTTTCAGCTTTTAGTTTATATGTTACGGATGTACAGTGGCAAATATAGGGTAAGTCTCTATATACTCGATTTACTAAGTATACTTTTCTGTTTACTTGTTAAAATGTTTATTTGTAAAGCCAAAGAGTATATTTGGTACAGTTTCTGCTAACAGAAACTAATATTATACATTATTTATTTGTAACAGTGTAAATCCTTCGTTGTGCCTCTGATTATTAGCGTGCCCTTGCTTCTTATTTTAACGTGAACTTATCAGTGGTATAACGTGTTCGAGCCCTTTCATGATACGTAAGTGTGTTGAGCTGTACAGCCAATTGGGAATTCTAACTTGTACGTGTTAGCAAGCGGTTATATCCTGTTGTGGTTTACTGGTTTAACGAATACAAGATTGGGCCAACTACAGGTCTTATCCGCGAACCCTAGAATTGTTACATATTTCTATGAAACATACCACAAATAATGGAGGCGAACAATCGGTAAGACTCCCTAGTTTAATGTATATATATTTAATCTAAGTGATCTGAAGGCAAAATAAAAAAAATTATAACAAGTTAAAGCCCAGAACCCGCTACAAAACGTATTAATTACGTAATAAACTCAAACTATTTCATTCATTAAAGTGTAAGGGCTTTATGCGTTTATTCTACTAGCCAGTGTTTCAGAAATGTTTATTCTGTCGGTCGAACCAAATCAACCGTTTAACTGTAATGAATCGCGGTTTCATGGACCTAATTTAGCATGACCAACAAAACAGTCTATCCTTTTCAAACACCGTCGCAAAAATGTTATATTTTACAGCAAAAAAATAGGGAAACTTTTAAGTTCTTTAGCGGTTCCTTATACTTTATAGTTAAAAAATCATTTATTACGATTTAGAGATTGCGGATACGTAGGCGTGAATAAAGCTCATATGGGCCTATTATTCCTGGTATCAGAATCGAAAACCAATGTGAGTCATGCTTTTATTAGGTCTTGCCTACGCAATGGGATATTATACTTCCGTTTTGCAGACGTATTAACTAAATAACCTAGTCTGTAGAACAGTTCGAAGTTGTTAAGTAGATTTTATTTAACACATTAATATAGGTTAGGTAATACTATCTATCATGCCTAGATTATAATTATACATATAGATTCAATACTGAGCTAATCATCTACTGCGGCTATTCAATGTCTCGTATGTAAGCCACGGTTGGTAAAGGACAAAATTACCATGTATAAAATAATTTGAAAAAAAACGCCAATTCAAACAATCCTGAGTTAAAAATTTGAAAAATTAAAAAAATTAAGGAAAATAAAATCCTCTGGTTAAATAAGCGACTTTGCTTGATTGGTGTTAGCTCTAAATTTAAACACGCGACATCGACTGTCCCATAGGAGTTCCTTCCAGTTCCTGTGGAAGATATATAAAAATGGTGAGAAAACTGGAATCTCATGATAAGGTCTGATTTTATAGTTCCATACGGTCGCTTTAAGAGCACAATAGCCATATATGTAAATTCAAATCGCCTCTCATTTACATTTTGTATTTTCGGTTTTCGGTGGTCTAAAATAATGATTAATTGGTATGTCCTGTTCCATACAAACGATAGTAGTGTAGGCCTATGGCTAAAACTATTTTTTATCAACCACATAAACACTTACCCTTGCCACTTGTACAATTGAACACAATGCACAGAACCACGAGCAGAGACAATCGTTTAAGAAACTTCCCTGGGGTGATAAGATAAACACATAAAATACATAAATAAAGTTTGGTTAAGTTTATTTATTTATTTTTTTCGTTATGATAATAACGATTTGAATATTCCGCCAAACAACATATCACAGAAAATCACGATATTATGTCGATACCCGTAACATAACAACATATTAATCAAAAAAGCTAAGTAAGAAACATGCTACATTCTTGTCATCCTATACTGCCAACTGGGGGGAAACCCAAATTTTTATCCTGTTAATAGGGAAACTGTTTATAATGTTTTTATTACCTAAATTTTACCAAATCATTTGTCCATGTATGTTGTGTCTCGTTAATCTGATAACGCGACCGATTTTTTGTACGCACAGCATTCGAAAACGGATTTTGTTATTTTTGGTTTAAATAAAGTATTATAAACTGTATGTGTCGTGTATGGGCTTGAGCACAGCTAAATTTGTATGTTTTGCGTGCAAAACAAAAAGCAACGGTCGCCCGGCTTTTCGAGAGGAGTTTAGAGGTTAACAAATGTTTTACAGTGGGTTTGAAGCACCTCTTAGCGTTTGTACTCACATCAATGCCCTTTCTCTCTCTGGTCGCCTCTCTTGTTTTCGCCATGAAGTATATCCCAAACGGACCGAGCATTGACGCAATGCCGCACATCAGGCAACTTCCCTGGCCCGCCTTCTCCGCATTTTGCCCTGTAAAATCATTCATTCGTGAATACGTGTAACGGAAATATTTTAACTGCCCCAGATACGCTAGGCTTTATTTTCCAGTTACCGATTTCGAAAATCGAACTGGGTTTAAGTATTTGCAGATGCATCTTATTCAAGCCTTTAACAACAATCGTAGGATGCTATAGCAGCGACGTCTCCATTTCCGGATCAAGGCACTCTGTATTGTTATGATATAACGGAGTGAAGAATCCTTTAGCAAGATTACAAAACTTCCTTTACTTACTCAGATACTGAAAAATAGCCAAAGACAACAATAAATTAACGCTCGGTTTAAAACCAATAGCATAATGTTGAAATATCTGCTATAGGTTAGAAAACTTCGTAAAAAATACACATTCTTCTCGATAATTATCCGCTTCGTTAAGGGGCTGGTACGCGGTCTAAATGTTTTGGTACTCATGGAGCGCGACCAAATCTCATGCACATCACTTTGCCCATCAACAAATTCAGTTTCAACTTTTCAGATTTGAAGCCAAATGAAAAAAATTACACAGCATTCTTTTTAAAAACAAATCGTTTACCTATAGCACTACTAACACCCACTTAGGGAAGATTTCGTTTAGCATACATGTTTTCCTAGCCGAAAATTTGGGCGTGTCTGTATGTCGAGGTACCTTAGTGCCGCAATGGACGGTTAAAAAGAAAAACAGACGTAAAATAACAAACATAACGACTTAAAACATAAATAATGAAAATTATAACACAAAGACAATGTTTTACCAACTTACCTGCAGTTACACATGGAACAATATAAGTAATGATGCAGAGAGTGCAGTTTCCAAAGCAGTCAAACAATCCGTATGACCATTCACCCATTTTTACTGTTTCCGTATTTTCACTAGTTCAACAAACTTTAAAATTTCTAAAACACAGTATAGGAGTTAAAAAAAATTATACATATACATGGTTGACTTGAGCTAACCGTTCTAGAGATAAAACGCCTTTCGCCGCTGTCTTGTTAAGTACCCAAAAATCATATGGACTAGTAACCTGGCAACTCACGCCGTAAACACTATACAACAAAAAAGGGATTAAAAGCATTGTGTTTCTCCACATTGGTCCGTGCTTAGCTATCCCCACGTTATTAAATTTTAACAAAACTCTAAAACCTTTATCCTGTTTTTATGATGCTGGTTTACTGTCTGCAAAAATGCTGTGCTCAGTTGTGGGAACAATTACATGCATTGCATATTCGAATACGCTTAGCGCTGGTTAGCGGCGTAAAAGTGTCTAAAAATCCCTTTTAGTAGATTAAAAAAACAAAGTGACAAATGCTGCGGCTCTTTGAAATAAAAACACAACGTAGGGCAGTGACAAATACTGCCTTGGTAAAGAGCATTAAACTGACCCCATCTTATGATTAAAACAGCGTCCGGAATTGAAACATAATCGTAGTCTTTCTTCTATCGAACCCCTGAGGGCAAAAACAAGTTGTATGTTACACAAGCTCCATGGAAACAGTCCACACAAACGGTTCTACTTTCAAAGTCACCCGAGTCAAGGCGGAACTACCCATCTACGTAGAAACAGCCCACACAAAAGGGTCTGATTTCCAACTGCCAGGCAAGTTCACTGTTGAACTAACCAGCCGTAGCTGCCGCCTCACCGATCGCAAGAGACACCGCCCTACGATGAAGCGGTTCCGCAATTGTCTGGTGATATAAATAAACTGGATTCCTGAAGCGAATCTGCGCCTGGGTTGCATCAACAACATGGAGACATTCTTCACGCTTTAGTTAGAACTGTGACGTGTAAAGCGAAGCGTATATGTTGTTTCTTTTTACAATAGAAAGCCGCTGGCATAATAAACTATACTGAATTACGAAATTGTAATAGAAAACTTTTCAGAGACTTTTTTACAATGCAGCTTACTGTAATTCTTTCTAATTTAAATAACTTATGCTTGCGTGGGACGAAAAGCTAAATGTCAACACGTCTTAACGATGTTACCAAAAAACTACAAAAATATTAAAAAGGGCTACAAGTGCACTTTTATAATTTATTTTTGCGTTTCCTATATAATTAAATCATATGTTTGCCTATTTTATAAAATCCTTGCTAGGCCCTGGCGTCTCTTTTCCGTCAACAATAACCGGTAAGATAAATTGCGACGTGACCAGTTTGTTGTATTTTAACGACGTAACCAGTTTGTTGTATTTTTTGTTTGTCATAGTTAAAGTTCTGAGCCACGCAGCTTGCTATAGCATATGCAAAAGATACCTAGTTTGAGTCGTACCATACGAATTAACTTCGCTTACTTAACAATTCGATATAAAAAGTGCGTTTTTGCCTTGTTGATTTGACTACCGTCGAACTAAAAGTGCACAAAGACACTTCTTGGGTTTTACCCGAACTTCATATCGCATACCGATCTACAACATAAGGTAACTTCTAATCGCCATGAGAAGTCAACGGTTTGGCTTTTCACAGTGCAATAAGTAGAAGGCTATAGACGGAGGCGTTACTCTATACAGTACTTCCGTCGTCGGACGATATATGCTAATGTGTTTGTTTGAAGTAAAACCTAATGGAAGCCTCCATATAGATAAATTGTACCCCCGCTAATAACATAATATTTATGGTCTGCTGTATATCATATATGATATACATAGATGTAAAGAAGTATAGATGTAAAGAAGACACGTTAATTAATCATAACTTCTATCATCAAGCCTGAGGCTAAAATTAAAAGCAATGACATAATATGTTGTGAGACGCGTAGATAAATAATCTGTTGTTGTCCATACCAGAAGCCCGCCATTCAATTTACAATGAGCGATTAGGTATTAATCTTATGCTCGGTGGCTCGTTGTCAAGTCTAAGGTATTACATTGCCTCGGCAATTCTAAGAACGCCACAAAGCGGATGGTCAGAGCTATCATGCGACAATATCAACAGTAATTTGAAACTTGGCTCGGTAAAAACACATAGCGTTCCAACAGCCGTGCTGACATTTTCCTTGGCCTCTTAATATTACAAGTTACGAAAAAAATAAAGGTATTTTGTTTGGAGTGACGTAGTTTATTTATTGTTTTTTAGGTACATTAAGTTTGATTTAGACGAAAAGTCAAAGTAAAATCATAAATACCAGATATAGCATTACACCTGGGAAAACTCATATAAGGAAAAGAGAAAGGAGGGAAAAAGCAAAGAAGAGAAAGGAAATATGTAAAATGGATATTATGTCGTTGGGTTTAGTGTTATGGCTCGGTAGGGTTTGGGTTAATATTAGTGTTTGTTGCAGGGTTAGAATTAGTTTGCATAGTTTAGTGGGCGATTTTTATTGTTCTCTTCTGTGTATGAGTATGGCTCATTGGCCTGACGCACAATGACGTAAAATCTGCTTTGGTTGATCTTCATTGCCACCTGACGGATCTGCAAAGTTAGTCAGGTCGACACTGCACTATTCATTAAACTGCTGTATTCGTCTGCCAATGAGATAGTGTTAACTATATGTGTGGTACATCAATCTACCAAGCAAATTATCAGTGTTTGTTTGGTCGAATAATGCGTCGATGTTTGTGTGGTATATATGTAACCGAAAATATGTTCTTTCTGGCTACTGTAAAAAATGTGCTGGATATTGTGGAATTTATTAAGAAACGGATAAAAAACACGCGAAATAAACTGCTGTTGATTTTAATTTTTGGCCCCGATATTATTTGACTGCCGATATCTCGCTATTTAAAAGTAGATTAACCTGGGAAATCATCCAAAATGTAAAATATCCTCACCTACATATCATACATTGTTATTACTTGTACGAAGGAGCTGGACACTCAAACCATCTTAAATTGACATATAATTTCAGTACGAAGCGGCTTGTAATGGTTCCGTGCTTTCCATTTCTATATATGAAATGGCAGTGACCAGTTTTAAATAAAGTATTTACATTGGTATATACAACAAATAGCATGAAATAAAAAAGTTCTTGTTTTAAATGTTCAACTAGGTTGAAATATTTATTCGTTTGTACATTTGACATAATAAAGGTGAATTATATTTTTAATATAGATTTATGGCATCTATGTTTTATTTAAATTTTATGGCATCTTTATTTTATTTAAATTTATGGCATCTATTTTTTATTTTATTATATTTTTTTAAGACTAAATATACCACAACTAAGTCATTAGATTATCTCTAACATTCATTAAATTTTGACCTCGCTTGTATATTTTCTTCCTTCTTCTTTGCGTGTGATGGAGTGAATAGAGATTTTCGGGAAAACGATTGAATATGGATGTTGAATGTCGCATATTTGTTCAAATGTCTTTATTCAAAAAACGGCCATCGTGCTTATATTCTCGGGCCTATGGTGGGAGTGTTCAGGGCGTAATTTTTACCCAGACATTACTAGTGCATATATAATACATATTAGCTTAAACCTTTAAAAAGCAACTTATTAGTACATTTTTTGTTATTAGGCCTACAGAGCGTTTAAGCAAACTGGTCACTGGTTTAAGTGCGGTTGTGTGTTGGGGGTTTCCAGGAATATGGTTTAGGCTATTGTGGTTCTATTTGAATAAGGTTGATGCTGCTTGAATAAGGATTTTTATAACTTGGCTTAACTTGAATATTATTGTGTACGGTACCTGAATCGGAAAAAGAAATGGAAGCAACTATGTTGGGAAAACTAGCTGCAATGGAAGAGGCAATGAAAAACATTCAAGGCAAGCAAGAGATAATAGAAGCTAAGCTTGATAATAAAAGCCCCGATACTGCCCCTGTGTCTTCTATTTCAGATTCTACGGTGACCGCGAGGGAGGTTGCTGAGATGAGGTCTTCCTTGAACGGTCTTGAGGCGTCCATGAAAGAGCTAAGGGCCATGCTTCAAAGAACGGATGAGCGAATTGATGACTTGGAGCAGTATGGACGGAGAAACTGCCTAGTACTACATGGGTGCCAGGACATCCCAAAAGATCATAGATTTCTTGGTTATGTATTAGCGATTTTTAATAAGCTTCACCTGCCTTTTCCTATATCACCAGCTCAGATTGACATTGCACACGTGCTGCCAACGAAGAATGGACGAACCCCGATCATCGTGAAGTTCGTCCACAGAATCGTTCGAAATCAAATCTTCGCTGCCAAACGACATCTTAAAGGAACGAAGATGGCTATCACGGAGTCACTGACTGCGAGACGACTGAGCATCATGGAGAAAGCCAAAGAGGCCTTTGGCTTTGGAATGGTGTGGATGAACAACGGAGTCATAAACGCAATGGTTAGCGACAAAAGGCAAGTTATTAACAGACTAACTGACATCACTGCCCTTCTTGCTCGCAATTCCTCTTCCACCTAGGTATTAATATTATAGTATACTCCCAAATATCCCAACCCTTTTGGTACCATGTGCAAATTAGTTTGTACTTAGCATTTGGCCAGTTACCTTACTCATTCTATGTCAACCCCCAAAAGATCTTTTTGTCAGAGCTGCAGCAAGCTCATCCGAATAAATCAAAATTTTATTAAGTGTGACAATTGTAAGTCCAATTATCATTATAAATGTCTAACCGATGTCTCCAATTTCTCACATATATCAGTAAATAATATTAAAAAGCAACTAGCCCCATCCATCTCAAATTGGCTTTGTAACCATTGCTCTTTTGAACACTATCTCCCTTTCTCAACAATTTCTAACAATGATCTTTCTCTTTTACTTACTTCTTCCACCTCCTCTGTAAATTTGGACCCGAATAAGCTAAATTTATTTTTTAATGATTTAGATTATGACATGTTAAATGATGGGGATGAGGTGACTTCTGTTAGGTGCCCGGAGCTGTATATTACCTCTGAAGAATGTAAATCTCATTTATTTACAAATCACCAAGGTTTTTCTACCTTAAGTCTAAATATTAGATCACTGACAAATCCAAATAATTTTAGTAAACTGGAAGCACTGGTTTCTTCTCTCAAATTTAAACCAGAGGTAATCGCCATCACAGAAACTTGGATAGTTGCAAACCAAACTGGCCACTATTCTTCCCTTCCTGGTTATGTATTTCTTAGTAACAGTCGGTCAAAGAGCAGGGGTGGTGGGGTTGGATTGTATATCAGATCTGACCTGAATTTTCAAGTAATGGATTGCCTTACTGTGATGGAGGAGCGGATTTTTGAGTCTCTTTTTGTTGTCTTTCCTGACATATTTCCCCAGCACTCAACCAAATTAAAATCATCCTTAACTTATGGTGTAATTTACCGATCTCCTAAATTGGACTCTGAATCAAATTCCTCATTCTTACACAACTTGTCAAATACTCTTGAAAAAATCGAATCTAGAGACTCACAGTGTATACTACTTGGCGACTTAAATTATGACCTTTTGAAAGAAAATAACAACAACAACATAACAAATTTTACAAATTTAATGCACGATTATTGCTATCAATCTGTCATAAACAAACCAACTCGGATTACTGACTCGGGTGCAACAGTTATTGACCACATCTGGAGCACTCTTGACCCCTCAATTTTAAAATCAGGTATTATTACTGATAGTATATCGGACCATCTCCCCAGTAATAATGACTATTAACACTGAAAATAACCAAAACTTGTACGGAATTGCCATCACGGTCTTTTACCAACTTGAACACCACCATTTTTAATAATAATATTCAAAATTTAGACCTTCATGATTTTTTTTGTGAATCTGACCCAGATACGGCCTATTCTAAACTAATTGACCAATATAATGTTGAATTTGAAAACTGTTTTCCAAGTTATACATTTAAAAAGTAAAAAAGCACAAAATCAATGGTACACTATAAAAATTGCTCAGCTGAATAAGACAAAACAGAAACTTTATAAAAAGTTTATACGAAAAAAAACAATGCAATGTAAAGATGAATTCGTTACTGCCAGAAATATTTACAACCGTGAAATACGTGGTCGCGAAAAAAAATCATTACAGGAAACTTTTTGAATCCAATAGAAAAAATATGAAAGCTACATGGCGGTCCATTAACTCTCTGCTAGGCAGACTAAGTCAACAAACCTCAAAATACTTTGAAATAAATGGAAGAATGACAAATGACCCAGTTACAATAGCAAATCAGTTTAA
The DNA here is from genome assembly GCA_000149265.1 of Ciona savignyi. Taxonomy (NCBI): domain Eukaryota; kingdom Metazoa; phylum Chordata; class Ascidiacea; order Phlebobranchia; family Cionidae; genus Ciona; species Ciona savignyi. Next base: position 352,295 of record CH000572.1, on the reverse strand, counting down.
TGATCATTTCTCTAATGTTGCATCCGAGTTGGTAAGACACATCCCACATTCCACATCACTTCCATCAGACTACTTGGGCCCTCAATCTCCCTCCTCCATCTACATATTCCCCACAAGCCCATTGGAAATCCAAGCAATAATTCACGATATGAAGTCCAAATCTAGCAGCGGTGTGGACAATATTCCCTCAAAACTTGTAAAATCAACTCCAAATAACATTCTGCAAGCCTTAGCCCACATTTTCAACCTATCACTTCAATCTGGAAAATTTGTAAATGCTTTTAAATCTGCTGAAGTCATTCCAATATATAAAAAAGGAAAGCATTCATCAGTCAATAATTACAGGCCAATTAGTTTACTTCCATCCTTTTCTAAAATACTAGAAAAATTGATGTATAACAGAACCCATTCTTTTTTAAAACAAAACAACTTTTTTCACAACCACCAATTTGGATTTAGAAAAGGTCATTCTACTAGTTATGCAAGCAATGGTATTGGTTAATCTTTTATCCGATCAAATGGAAAAAAAGAAATCGGTTCTTGGAGTTTTTTTAGACCTTTCAAAAGCCTTTGACACCATTGACCATAAAATCCTACTAAACAAACTGTCACATTGTGGAATTCGTGGTGTTGCCTTAAGATGGTTCACCAGCTATCTTTCAAACCGTCGTCAAATTGTTAATTTTAATGGTGTTTTGTCTTCAAACACGAACTCGGTAACTCTAGGCAGTGGCGCCGAGTGAGGGTGTTCAGAGTGTGAAATCACACTCTAGAATTTTCGCTTTGTGTAAACACACTCTAGAAAATTCGTCCAAGTTTGTTTTTTTAAAGTAAAATTGTTGGAAAAATGTTGCGCGCTCCGGTAAAAACGTAATTTTAGTTAGCGCATTGCACAACGAAAATATGGAAGTAAGGCACTATAAGCAAAAAACACCGTAAGAAAACGCATGAACGTAATATAATCAGTACTACATAATCGCAAAATCCGGCTGGTGAGGTTTTTGTTACCAAGTCTAAATCCGTATATAATTTTATTCTAATTTGGGCGACGCCGCTAAAGTGCGTTGGACACAAGCCAATTGCGCATTAGTAGTCTGTAAACTAAGGCACACAGCCAAGTAAACTCTATATTTCTTTTACATTAAAATTGAACACTTTGCAATAGCTACAAAAAATACAAATCTTGAATCAACTTCAATGTTAGAGTAGTGGACACCGTCACCTGGAAGGACTAGATAATTATTTGAAATATGATAGGGCTACAGTTCAAAACAACAAAATATAATAATACCGATTGAAGAAATACATGCGAATGCCGGACACGCGCTCCATATATTTATCTAATTAAATTTGCCGATTTGTCAACTCAGCAAATCGTGGCGCAACGATCAAAGCGACGTAGTCTCTCGGAGATTTGATTGACAACTGGCTGTTAGCGTATTTAAATTTTGGGTTTCGAGTTTTGTGTTAAAACGTTGTAACTTGATAAAAAATTGATAAAACTGCAGCTGTGTGCTTGGAAACTTTATTTCTTTTACTTTTTGAAAGTTTTTTTTTAATCCGGAGTTTTTAGATTAGTACCCATATGCAGCAAATGATCTGAACCACCATGGCATTCCCTTTTG
>CH000572.1:325130-347167 GCA_000149265.1 Ciona savignyi | reverse complement strand
ACAGTTAAAACCCATGACCACTAGGATACGACCAGAAGCAGAACAAAATTTGCCATTCCATTCTGCAGTAAAACGATTTCCCAACAGTCCATAAAATATATTGGCCCCAAATACTGGCATCAATTACCAATAAAAATTCGCGAAATTCAACCATTCATCATAAATTTATTAAAGCTGTTAAACAACACCTCTTGAATGATCCTCATCCCCTTCCATGAGTTTACTATCACCACTTTTCTCACCTAAATACTTCCCTATAATTCAGTTTTATTGCCAGTCACTTTAACTATAATATTTATTTACCTCACATTACATTTACATTTATTACCTTTTCTTTATAATTACTTTCCTTTATTTATTCCCCTATCCTCCCACTGCACGCTCCTCTCACAAAGCTGTGACTTTTGTTGTGTTTTTTTATTTGTTTTTATTATTGAGATTAAATTGCTTTGTTCACAATTTTACTATTTCACCATCACTTTATTGGCCCAATGTTTTACTGCTATTAACAGCATGCTGTTTTATTTTTAACATATCACCATTTTAGTCACTAGGGTTTTTACTGTTAATGGCATGCCGATGGCAATTTGTATCTTGCAGTGCTGTTTTTCTTTATAGTTTACTGCCGGCCCTAATGGTATTCCCCCTATTTATTACCTTACTGCATGCCACATCCTATTAGTACTTCACCAGCACTTTGTTCTATTCACTCTTATTATGCACTGTCTTTCTTTTCTTATAATTTCTATTAGCAGTCTATAAGACCCATACTGCCCAGAAATTCTTTTTCCAGTTGCAAAGAAATTACATCGGCGGAAACGATTGCTCTTCCACCTTCCCCGGCTCATTCACCTGCTCTTCGCCGGCGGCTGCGATCCTTTTCTCCGATGATGCCCCAATAAAGTTGAGATTTGGAAGTGGAACCCAAATTACTGTGGAGACTTCACATTAAACTGTTTCGGACTTACTTTTCATTAATTACACACAAAAAGCGGAAGCTTGCTGCTGTTTGTCTTTTTTCTTATTTTTGCATTCTTATTTTAAATATTTATGTATATTGTATACATATTACTATCATAAATTAGTTTATTTATATATTCTAGTGCAGTAATGTTCTGCACTTAAAGTGCTTCATTTATTAAACATAGTGCAATAACTGTTTTTTGCACCAAAAATAATTTAATGTCTGAAAGTGTGTTTTGAAACGGTTTTTTAACCACTGGTGAAATTTCATTTTAGGGGGGGGTTTTTCTTTTTCCACTTAATCCCAAAGCCGGCTCCCCCCTCAGTACTGGGGGTCGCGCTTGCACACTTTTACTCAAGTATTAAATAACACCAAATTTAATTAGTTAATTTTGATTTAATTTGTTTCGTTGAAACTTATTTGTATTAATGTAAGGTTTAACGGCCACGTCGATTTTTTTCCTTAATTTGTAATGTGTTTATCCACTGACGTGTTTTAACTACTGTAGTTTTGCCGTTTTATCCTGTCTCCTCAATGTAAAATAATTGTTTTATTCTTCCTTACTGTAATGAAGGAGCGAAAAAATAAACTAAACTAAACTAAACTGGTTATGGAATATTTGAATCTTTTTTGTTTCCATTGAAATTTACTATTGATTTGTTTTGGTTTTATGCGTTTAGCAGTTCAATAGTGTATTATAATCACATATAAATTTCATAGGTAACTTGGGGATGTAGAGTCGTCTTGTGCTTTTCCCAGTTATAATTTTATACATCTTCAACTTTTTTTACAATTTGCAGTGAATCATTTTTACCAGTTCCGAAATACTGACTGTCAAATAATAATCGGTGCCCCAAATTTGCCGCTTTGTATATACAGTATATATTCTTGGTAGCGCCTCTCGGGAATTTTCCTGTGGCAGCCTTACCAGAATTTGCCCATGCATATCCAAACTATATTAATAAGAAGCACCAACAGCTTTGATTTATGCCAGAAATCGCATAAATTACACAAGCTTCCCATTGACAGGGATAAACATAAATATGTTTTTTTCTATATTCAATATGTTTGTGTGAACTAGGCGGTGCACAGCTAAGAACAAGGCCGTATAGTGTTTCTTAATTCAATCTAAGTTTCTTCGGTTTGTGTTACATAGTTGTATATACAATAAAATACGAGTTCATAAAAACTGCTCTTTTTTAACGGATTTAAAGTTTTGCAAACACAAACGGTGCTTTGATAGTTTTGGAAGCATATTTTCCTCAAACTCTTTTCGAAAACCATCTCTTGTCAATTTGTTCGTTTGAAACCCTTGATAGTGCTTCGCGATTGCATCGTGCCGCGAACCAACAACGTAGGAGTCCGGTATTCCTATTTTATTGCGTAACAGTCCAGTAATCCAAACATCATCAAGCTCGAATATATTTGCCGATCTGGAAGCGTGGTAAATCTCCCTCATCGTCTCTATAGACATAGTATAATACCCACCGTGACAGAAGGGCGGATATATTGCCCATTTGTAATCTTTTTCCGAGATATACCATTTTTCGTTGTTGGTCCTCACTGGCCTGCTGTCAGTGCCGCGCTTAAAGCCGCAAATGAGAGGGAAAATTTCGAATCGCAGGCGGGCGGTGTGGTAGAACTGGTCAATGATATTCTCTCGGAGTTCCTTTAAATCCAACAGCATGTCGTCATCGGACGAGGCGTAAAGATACCCGCCTAGTAATCCGGAGTTCGAACTGGTTGGAAGATTTGACGACGCCCACGCCATACCAGCCAATGTTTTGTGGACGACACTTCTGAAATCAACATGAAAATGATAATTAGGATTAAATATTGCTCTTGTATCAAATATTTTCCTTGGATTGAAAAAGACTGGTTCTCCGGAATTCTCCGTGTTAACAGGGAACTAATTTCTGCTCGCGCATTATGAAAAACGTACTAAAAGAATTTTTTAAATATTTCTGTATGCTTGTCGGGACGAAAAGCTTACTCGATAAAAGTGTCAAGCGTGAGCCGAAAGGTACATAGATCGATTCTAGCAGCTGGCTAGTCGTTTTTTGAAAAGAGCAATAAGCGGACTTTGCTGAAGTAAAGTAATATATGGATCACTCAATTAGTAAAAATGAAATCTTAAAATTCATAAGTATTGAGGGTTATGGGAATGTAAGTTGGAACTAATTGGTATTAAAACCTGCACAAGAACACCTAGCACTCACCTGTAATTGTCATCACCTACATATTGCAATATGTCTCCGTACATATTACTTTCTTTGACTAAGTCCAGTGATTTCATTTCGGTTGAGCCCACAACAAAAACGGTTCTGAAGTCTATCCCGCCCAGGTGGGTAATTGATCCCCACGTTCTCCGAACAAGTTCTCGGTTCAGGGAATTACCAAGCTTCGACTTGACGAACGTGACGTGAATAAATCGAACCTCTGATAAGGGTTACCATATTGACAATGACTCAATGTGTTTACCCTTTAATTCTACATCGTAAATTACAAATGTCTTACCCATTTTGACAGAGCCTATTTCCGGCGATAAATGTAACTAAACTAATAGATTTCTGCAGACTTTTCTAATTCTTTAATAGCGTATAAAAGAAGAGAATGTTCGATTTTTTATACAGAGTGAAAAAGAGATTTAAAAAAATCAATATGTACCCCATATTTACCACAAGATTCAGTATATTCATTGGCCCTGTTTAAAATATAATTTTAGCTTACTGTTATTTTCCAAGCATGTTGTGTCATTCCTTTGTCTCTTAAGTATTTCTGGCTCGATTATGAACTTTGGTTCATCTTTTCTAGAGACCGTATTCGGAGGCGTAGATATTCGACGACACATCCTATTCAATGAATCGGTATGGATATAGTATTATGTACAACATGGTTGGAGTTAAAAATTAACTGCAAATAGCTATGAAAACAAATGCATGTCCTCATACTGAGTGCGACAATTGTATTCCCACAGTTGTGGTGTACCAGCTATCTGCATATTGATGCATGCGATAGCGTTATAGAATGATACAGGTAAGCATTTTCATATAGGTTTTTAATTACAAGATTTCCCAAATTTTCAAACTTCGTAGCCTAGATAACAATGACATAATCAAATGTCATCTAAAATACAACATACCTTATCAGGAATCCCATTTGAGCAAAATGTAAGATGGTTGAAAAAACGAACAAACTCATAAATATGCATATCAGTCGACGGAATTTCAAGCTCGCACGCATTACAGTCTTTTGGTCTCACTGCATCAGTACTATGCTTTGACATGGAGTAAACAACAAGGTAAATTAAACTGTACAAAAGGCGACTCAATGTTGTCGTCGGTTTTATCTGAAGTTATGTAAAAAGTGAAATAACATTTACGTCTCGCCGGATTTTTCGTTTAATTGTTTAATTATCAGGTGTTGTTAAATTTAATTTGTTACTTGGCAGTTGACATTACTGCGTATTTTCTACACTCTACGTTTCTTTTGTGAGTTACTAAATTAGATAGTTTTGTTTGGGTTGTAGCGCCTAGTTATTAGTTAAACCTAAATAAAGTCGAAATTCAATTCAATATAGGTAGTTTTGCGTTGGATCAACTTTTTTCTTCTGCTTATCTGGGCTGTTGTAATTATGCTCTAAAAGTACTAAACTGGCGAATCTTGTATATTGGTTCGTTCTAAATTACAGTAATTCCCCAAAATAATACATTTGAATAGCTCTAGCAACATGATTAAAGCACATTGGATTTTAAAGCTAAATAAAATACCACTTGGAAACTATCACTTCCTGGGATAACAACAAATTCTATAAATCCAGTCCATAAACCTTACACATCTATCATTTCCCTTTCCTCGCGATTCAATGTAGTTTTTGCTATTTCAAATACCTGACTTTGAACCAGATAAATATTATAAACTTACCTGACCAGATTCTTGTGTTGAAGAGAGCAAATTACTGTAATTAGAATGTTGGTTTGCGCAATTAAAATGGATGATCAATTAGAACTGTCTGAAAACAGAAATCTTCTTTCATTAATTGATTTAATTTAAAAGTTGTTTTTGTAAGAATAAAACTTGCAAAGAATGGAAGTTGGAAATTATTTACGGGAATGGCTTGTTGGTTTTTCCAGACTAAATTGGCAATGACAATAATCGTTAGTCGTGATTTGCTTGTAAATCTTCGACCATTCATCTTTCAAAAATCCGCGTATATTTTTCGATTCGCTCTTGGCGTAGCCGTTTTGGTGTAGTCCAAAATAAGCTGGCGGTTTAACCACCATTTCGTCAGGCATGCCTAGTCGTCGACGCAAAAGTCCCGTAATCCACACGTCGTCCAGGCTGATAGAAGGAACTAGTAGAGATTCGTTGTAAAGTTGCTTCACTAATCGAACTGAGGTTGCGTATAATCCACCGTGGCAGTAAGGCGGGTAAGACGTCCATCTGTAAATTTCCTTGGAAACGAACCATTTCCCTTTCCTTACTGGCCCCTCATTCGCCCCTCGCTTAAAACCACATATAATAGGAAATTCGGGCCAGCCTTCTTTGCTCATTTGCTTGATATTGTCATTAATGTTTTTAGCGAATAGATCCATTTTTATAATGAAGTCGTCATCAGCGGAAGCATAAAACACATCGTCGTCGAGGTTAGAAGATGCCCACTTCATTCCGACCAGAGTCTTAATAACAACATCCCTGCAGTAAAACATGTTTTTAAATATTTTTTTTAACTAATAAATAAAAATAATAACCCTAAATAAAAAAAACGATTTTTAAATGTTCATTGATGCTATTTAATTTAGGTTTAGAATAGGATAGGATGGATATTCATGTTTATCCCCGTGAATGGGAAAAAAACAAGGGGCAATCGTCGGATCGCCTCGCGCCCACCGTCGGGTTACCGGAGCTATTGCAATGTGTTGTATATGATAGACCTGTTCTTTTAATTTGGTAGAACCCATTAATCCGCTGGGTTCAGGAAATGTCCGTAAAGTGCCTTGTCCAAGGACACAACCAACTAGCTATCGACCAGTTTTGCATCTGCAACCTTTCGGATCTGCAACCTTTTTTTAGTTTTTTTATCCGATTAAGATTAGCACACGTTATGGGCCCTGGTTTCTGGAGTGTCGCGTTGTGGTTATCAATGGCGAATAGGTGAAGAAACCGGACAGCAGACACGAAGTATTCTTACAATGACCACATTCAATATAACGTTTTAGCGCAAGGCACTTAAGGGATGTCGCTTAAAGTTGTGATTGACTAAAAAACATAGTCTGAATCGTGTGACCATATTGTTGACTTGACCGATTTATATACCACGCCATTTAAAAAAAAGAGCCCATTATGGGATCGAAATTAGCCCAGTAAAAAACTGTAGTCACCTCTCAATCATGTAAGAAAACAAACTCTGGCATTTTTCTATTCAAACGGATAACAATTTTACAATCTAAAAACAAGTACCCAAAACAGCGGAAACAAAAGCCCAAAACAGAACTTACTTATATGCGTCAGAGGCATCAATGTGAAGAATATCACCGTATCTAGAATGTTCTTCCTGTACTAAAAGCTTTAATCTCGGAACATCAGTATTCGCCACCACGAAAACGGTGTCAAACCTTCCGCCGTTAACATAGCTTAGCGACGCCCACGTGCGGCGAAGTAATTCACGCCGAAAGAAATTCGGCGCGGAGGACTTTACAAAAATGACCATTCTCCAACTGGTATCTGTGACAATAAAAAACAAACAAAGACACTTAATTATTTAGATAACTATAAACAAAATTACGCGTTACTAGAATAACAAAAAGTAATTTGTGTTTTCTTACCGTCGGTTTTGACTAACCACTTGGTCATGAAAACCACCACTTAGTCATGAGCACTAACCACTTAGTCACGAAAACACATTACTTGACCGACCATAAATTGTTTGGAAACCAATATATGTGAGCTACAGTAAATTTGTGCTTCGCGATGTTGAGTAGCAAAAACAGAATGACGTCGATTTTGATATTAGAGGCTGGCATTCCCATAGTAAGACCTGTCTCTAGTGCTGTACCAATTGTTTTATATAAGAACACAAACTTATTTATAAAGCTATGTTTAAACAAGAAAGTCCTGGGGAAATCAAGTATTAAAGTAGAAGAGTTTGTCTGCAAAACGTGGGCAATAGAATATCCTTTGTCACTAAGTTTCTTAAATTACCGCGGTAAAAAAAATCTCGCTGGTGGTCTGACCAGCGGCCAACCAATGAGACTTTTTAGCGAAATGATTTCACCGCAAAAATTCAAGTTAACACTATATCGGTCCGATTGAATCTTGTAGTTTGCAGCAAAATCAAATAGATATAAACACACTGAAGTATCAACAACCCCCAGACGCTCGGCGGGCGTACTGGCCGACTGAGCAAAACGACCCGACATTTTAGGTGATGAAATTACTTATAGGGAGTTTAAAATAAGGTAAACCAAGGTTACAAAACATCTGCCTTTTTAAGCACGTCCGTGATTTCGGTATTAAGATATGCGTCAAGAAAAAATTACAAAAGTGTGATAGCTTTAGTAGAAACAATAAACTTCTGGTGTGAGACAATGTAACATAGAATTCCAAAACGCATTATTGGTGCCACAACATGCAAAGACAGTGGCTGTCGGGTACATGTCAAGGACTCTACCTGTTCAGAAACGAAGTTGAAACTTTATTGAAGCGTTGTTAAACGGTGGATAAACATTCGTAATACGTCGCTTGCCACATGTTTAACAGCCTTGCATATAAGAGATGGTTAAACTCACTTTTAGATTTAATACAGTTGTCCTCATCGCAAACTCCAAGAGTTATCTTCCACGGTTCCAACAGTATACGATTCGGCACGGGCGTGGTTACTTCAGTTGGTAAAGTATAAGTTGTGGTATTTAGTACTTCAGGGAATGTGGACACCTTTATAGTCATTTCGCGGCGTACCCTTAAAGAAAAATGTGTTTATTTAAAAAAAAAGGAAAAGTGGGGTATACATAATTGTTCAAAGGTATTTTAGCCTTATTCACCACATAATCAACTTTAGTATTCAAAATAACTGTTTGATTAATCCTATACTATTGTGCACTATAAGCGATTGTGTATATAAACAAAATCTTAAATCTTTTTACCTTTAAACTTGATATATGGATCTAATGCTCTATCTTATATATATATATGTGTGTGTGTGTGGGGGGGGGGGGGGGGTTAATTAGTAAAAGCAGGTTGGTCCCATATTTTATTTATGGTTTCACAGGAATACCCATGGCCTATGAAAAACAAAAAAATGGACATCTACATCATATATGCTAACAAAAGTTTCAATCTAATTTTAATAAGCCTTTTAGTACGATATTGAACGACAAACCCACCCTATCAATAGTTTTGACGATTTTTAAAAAAAAGGAAACCAAAATAATGGTAGGACAAAGCCAAGACCACGTTAAGTTAAACAAAGGGATAAAACCATACCGAACTAATTACTCTACACACCATCTAAAAATGGCATATTATGCAACATCTAAAATTGATATATCTTTTAAACACTCCGCAGGCCAAAAACATATCATCGCATAAGAAATAAGCGATTTCCAATAAAATATTTTCAAAAAATATTACCTATGTTTTATTTTATTATAAATTTAATAATTTTTCACTCGATCTGACCATGATGGTATACGCTTTTGTCGAAATAAACGATTATACTGCAGTTGCATGTGTATTGTTTGTATATCCGACCGATTAGCTTGACGGTTTCGTCCGTCGCCTTTGAGCAGAAATATTGCATATTCGAAATAGGACGTTTGCCGTAACCCAGAGATTGCTGGAACCCAGTAGAATAAAAAGTTCTACTAAATTAAAAAACGTATATATGATACACTCAATAGCTCCAGTAACCCGACGGTGAGCGCAAGGTAATCTGACGATTCGCAACGTGTTAACGTCCCTTGCGTTTTCCCATTTACGGGGATAGACAAAAATATTCTATCCTATGTAACATAACTGTGTGGGTTTTAGTTTTGGAAAGAGTTTTGGACTGGATGATGGCCTGAAACGACATATGTAAGAAATGTAACAGGCTGTACCTGTTCACAGAATCGGTAATCTGATACAATTGTATCGACCAGTAGGCCCCAACAAGCGTCAGCATCCACCCGAGAAGAATCGTGTTAACTTTTCTTGACGGCATTGCATATTTACATATACAGGATATTGCTGAAAATCAGAGAATCAAATTCGTTCGTAACTTAAGACCTGCGGAGCCTAAAAATGATATTAATTTAAAAATGAAATGTGTTGGCCTAGAGAGAAGGTTATGATTAATCTGGCCCTTACAATACGTACATCCGACAACAACATAAAATTTGCAGTCATCCCACACAAACCTTAAATGTTCTCACAACTTAAATTTAAAGCTGGAATCTGCAACCTAAAACCTCAAGCTGGAATCTGCAACCTAATCTTAAAGCTGGCATCTGAAAACTAAACTTACAATTATATCTTAAAAATTTCTGGAACTTTGGAACTTTTTCTTATAAAACAGCTCGGAAATGCACAATCAACGCCTTTATTTCACAAAGCCCCGCTGTACTATTATACAAACACACGGATAAACGAGAGCAACGGCGCGCAACCTAAGCCATACTGCTTCCCACCGTATACACATTAGACAAATAACCACCATTGTCATCACCACCATTTGTTCGCAAAATACTTATTTAAACACTATGACTAAGAGAGCATCAATCGTCAAATGCGGCCGCGCATAAAGATCAAATTGATGGTTATACGCCATCTATAAGCATTTTTTTAAACAATATATGTTCCTGAAATGCGGACATTGTGCTTAAGATAGCTAAATAAAAGTAAGAATTGGGACGCAAGAAAAGCGAGTATATGTGGTAACCTGTTTGTTAGTCATAAGTTTCTATTATCACAAACGTTAAGCAAAAAGCAATAAGAAAACAAAAAATTCGACGACCAATATATCCATTCATATAATCACAAACGTTTTATACCAAAGCAACAACACGTACACAATAAGTAATTTCTCATTGGTCTGTATCAGCAGTAGGTTCTTAGTAATTACAAATGTCGTGTTCGGTCAGAACTTACGGTGTTTGTATATGTGTCAGCATTACAAACGCCACAAAAGCACCCGGTAAACAACTTTCGTTTGGAACGTTGTTCCGGGTCCTATACTTTATAATCATTTGTCTATCTCTAGTACAGTACATCGAATACAAATATAAATTCAAATGAAATGCCTAACCATTTTATTCAAATTTAATTTAAATTAACCATAGATATACCTATACTAATTTTCTAGAACTAGCAAACTTATACATAACTTTAAAATGCGAACGGACAGTATAGACTACATACCTTAATTTTCCTAAAGGCGTTTAGGTAAATAGTGACCGCCCACACCAACACTGCTTCATATCAGAACCTACTGTCCTGCTGTCGTGGACGACTAAACGAGCTAAAGTACGACTTGGCCCAAATCCTATAAACAGCACCTAGCATATGGTTTAAACTTCGACGAAACAAATCCAAAAAGTACAATGTTTTTTTCAGCTTTTCGAATGACATAACTGTGATGTGAAACCTGGCATGAAGTCTGCTGTAACCATACATTAAAAAAACTTATAATCTCGCACGTCTCTGAATTTTGTATTCACTTGCGAGAAAGCCTTGCCATTTAAAACCAACGAGCGCGAAACATGACACTTTTCGAATTAAAACCCAAATAAAATCAGCGACAAAACAGCAACAAAGCTACTGAACAGGATCCATCTTTTGTTCAAACCGTCTGAGCATAATAAATCAAATCGTGGTATCTCCTAACTAAAACTAAAAAGCCAATACAAACTTTAAACCCACGTTCCGCTGCATAATTGCTCTCAGTTCATTGTGTTATAACCTTTATTTTTTCTTGCCGCAAGCAAGATAGGTATTTGCTGTTCATCAATTTAGTCAGCCGGTATACCAATGTTTAGCTTATTACATGTTTGGTAAACCTACGGCGTCACAAAATTACTTTCCAGTCGAATAAGTTGACGCGAAAGATCCAAGACAGTTCGTGTGCACACATCATGCTGGATTATTCCGAATAAAACTTTGTGAGCCCGCCAGCACGTAATTTGGTCATGTGTAACATTAAGGCTCCTGATGTAACATTATCAGGCCAATTAACTACATCGCGTATTGTAATGAACAAATAATACCTGAAATCTTTTCAGCTGTATCAGAGTGATTTGCTTTTCAAAATAACACAAATTCGGCTAAGACCATCGACCTTATTGTTTGTTTAGTTTATAAGTTTAACGTCCTATCTTAAACTAGAGGCATTAAAACCCGAACCGGCATACGTGAATTAAAAAGTATCAAAATATTCGTACAGGCTACAGATAGTATCCGCACAGGCTACCACAAATGTAATTATATATAAAACAAGTATATCTCCAATATGAAACCGCCAGTAAAAAATAATCTAATATTAATTCTTTAATCCTAATCTGTGATTCTCAATCACGACTTTCAATCATTCTTAGTGTGCCTCTTATTCTGTGAAAATCATTAACACTTTTACCGGTTTAACAGCCGCGTTCACTATATTTATTTATTTATATCCTTTTTTAAATGACGTGTTTCAACGACTGATCATTCTGCCGACTTTTTCTGTTCATGTGACGAGATTAACTTATTTTCCCTTAATTAATACTGGGGCTAAGTAATATAACTAAAACTACTAAACGATCTGCCCAAAATTCCAGATAAAACATTACGTAGTTACGCTATTTAAATTTTCTCGCTAAATATTTGCTTTACACCTCCCTTTTTACTCCATAACCTGTGCTGCTTTTATGATGCTCCTTACAATATTGTGGTTTCCAATTTAGCCCTTACAAAAACAAAAGTTGAAAGCAAGTGATATTAAATCACAGCACAGCAATTCATGCTACATGTTGTTGTTTTACCGAAACATGCCAACGCGTCACAACTACACAATAACGTGATTTGATTTATTGTTTACACATACAGCTGACTTTCTTAGATGAAACCATGCCATTTAACTAAAAATGATTAGTTTAAACCATAATCCATTGGGCGGGTAAAGGCTTGCATCATAAGTAAAACCCAATTCTATATACGTATTTATTAGACAGTACAGTTAAACCTTTTCTCACGTTAGGTTATTTTCAACTGCTGTTAAACGTTATCTGTCGTAACTATATTTATTTATTACACCACGTAAAGAATTACGCAACATTGTAAAATAGTGATTTATCACATTACGTCAGGAATTACGCAAAAACTTCTTATCTGGCCACAAAGCGAAACCGTTTTCTCGAACTTTATTTGATCTAATGAATCTTCGTTCATGGTATTTGACTGTACTCACCACAACAATGGTCCTAAATCCACAATTTCAACACCGCACGAAATCGCACACATTAAAAATTACACACTGTGGCACATAAAAAATGATTAAAAAATCCGGTTTAAAATTAAGCTACGCCGGACATAGTTTCGTTAAGCCAACTGAAAACCGTGTCTTCGTAATCAGTTCTCCATTGTATGTTAGTCTTGGTGAGTTCCAACGCTTGGTCCACTGATCTGGCTCCAGTTCCGAGTTGGTCTGACCTCGACTCTTTGAAAGTTTCCAGCTGAAAATACACGAATAGAGTAGAATCGGCTCGGATACCGGTTTGTTCGGTCAGGTATAGCTCAGTCGTTTAGACTGTCATCTTTCAGCCAAACGGTTTTGGGTTCGAAACATGCCATGATTTATTTAGTTTTATGCTTTGGGTAATACGCTTTTGACCACGGTATATTAACGGGATAAAATAAAACTGAACGAACGTATCAATCATATACGACACACTGCAAAAGCGAACGGCCATATTTAACACGGCTTCGGAGCACATGAGTGTTAACTATTCGATAAAGCAGTTAGTAAATCGTTCATTTCAATACTGCTTAAACAGAATGACTATCAAATCGAGAACTTGTCGAGCCATGTAATTATTTTTTATGCAATAGGGCTTTATTTACAGTCCAAAACAATTCAATGATATCAGAACGGTATCAAAATAAAAATTTTCCGCCAGTTAAAAGCAGAATCGAACTTCGAGCTAACGTGATTAAGTCATGATAACTATTTAAAGAGCTCCCTTTCAACGGTAAAGCATGGCGAAGAGCGTGAATAAATTAGCATACACTGATGAAATACCATGGCTATTTTGTTATCGGAAGGTATTGTGGTTGGTTATGCGAGTATTGTTTTGGGTGTCACTCTAAAGCTTCGGACTGGTTGGAACTGGAAAATATACCAATGTGTAGCGGAATCTGGTGTATATTCAATACGTGATACGTGATTGTAAACTATGCGAGATTAGCATATCTCCAGACAGTCAAGTAATCGGATTATGTTGGACGAACGACATACCGCTCTCATCAACGGCGGTATGGACAGGTTTTAACTTCATACTTAATAAAAAAAAGTAAAAATTTCAGTTTAATTTGTTTGTTTTCCAACGTTAGGTTTGGCAGCCACTTCTAAATATATCTACACTAACTAATTAATTGGATTCTACACGTGTTAATGATGGTCGTTTTGGTGCCCTCATACGTTTTTATTTCTTATTTATTTCAAAGGTCCTGCTTCGTGTTTTCCTCGTGAAAACCCATTTTAAAGCTTTAATATTGTTAATTTACTTATAATTACCTTTGATTTGATCACTTTTATTCGAACCAACTTCGCAACACGCGGTAAAAAAGGCGATAAAATAACCATTTTCCAGTGAGATAACTGGAGCCGAACATCATGTTAAGTTTTGATACATAGCATGTTTTACTTTGTTTTAATCACTCACCGTGCCCGTATGGATTTATATTGGTAAGACATATGTGCATTAAGTACTATGGCGTACATAAATCACGGCAGACAGCATGAACGCATTAAAATGATGACCTTTTCGTGACGCGCGATCAGCCGGCGGTTGATGACAAATGCCGGGGATTTTTTTAGGCCGGTTATCTCATTTATAGCACGTATTAAAGTCAGCCAGCCATAAGCTGGTCGGAAGCTTAAACCTAGTCAGGTGTGTTTCTGGGAAGGGCAATTAGCGGGTGTTGCCTGAAGCCAGCGGTGAATTTACTTGAAATTCAACAGTTAATATCCCAAAAGTATTCTGTGCACCTAATTGCGGTATCCGGACGGTGGGCGCGAGGTAATTTCCTGTGTAATAACGTCTCTTTATCCATCCCACTAGATAACACGAGTATTCTATAGATATACTATGTAGTTACTCTTGGGGATATTTGTGCGACGTACCTTTAAGGTGGAATAATACTTATAAAAAAAACTCATTGGATCAAATTCCCCGTAACAACCAGCTGGTGTAATTGTAATCAAGGACTTGCGTCACAGCCAAACGCCCATTCTTCCAAACCTATCACGGCAGAATGAATTCGCGCCAATAAACCGAAGTGAAGGGTAAACAAACATACACGACACACCACCGGCTCCGAGGTGTAGTTACCTACACTGCGGCTTGATTCCGTTGAAAACGGGACAAACCTTATTTAAACCTTAATCTTCGAGGTAACGTTTTGCGATTTAGAAGGTTTTAAGAAAGATGTTTAATTCTCGAGCGACAAGTGAATTTCCGCTTATTCTAAATGTTGGGTTTGGTATTTATCTTAATTTGAGTCCGGAAGCATTCAATAAATGATCTACAAAACCTTAATGGAGTTACTATTCCCTCTCAATATTGTTTTTTTTAAATAAAGGTGCTAAAGTTTATTCTGAGCTTAGTAAAGCCCAAATCCAAGCGAAAATTCTTTGTCTTTTCTATGACCACAATAAAACCACAACAATGGGGAGAAAAGAGCTGAGAAAACAAAAATGTACTGGAAGTCTAGACTTGAATCGGTTGTTAAAACACGTGAGGGAATTTTTTGGGAGAATTAAGTGGATAGCTACACCTAAAGGAAAGATGGAAGAAGGGAAGGAGCAAAACTGCTCACTAAACTATGGAAAGTAATTTTAACTTTGCCTGAATCACCAACCTCAACCGCCAAACTAAACCTTACTCAAGACCGAAATATACATTTTAGTGTGTAGTTTCCCTCCCTCCATCTATCCGTATTCTTTCCTTCTAGTTTTTCCATCCAGTCGGCCATGAAATCACTTACCTCCTTAAGCTCAAACTCGGTCGAAAATCGTGAAGTGCATCCTTCAATTATGCTGTTGATGCGAAAAAATCCGGAACCGTATCTGTTTCAAAACAAAGAAATAGGATATTATTATTTATCCCCGTGAATGGAAAAACCAAGGGGGTTATCACACGGACACGGGTAATCATCAGATCACCTCGCGCCTATCGCCGGGTTACCGGAGCTATTTTAGTGTGTTGTGCATAATTGAGATATTCCTTTAATTTGGTAGAACCCATTATTCCACTGGTGGGCCCGGCAATATCCCAAGGACACAACTAATCAGATAGCGACCAGTTTCGAATCTGCACCCTTTGGTTGAAAGGCAACGAACTAACCCATCGCGCTATTCGGTAGGAATTTAATGAGATCTATAATAAACCGTTACGACTTTTTTAAAGAATGTTAGCAAATATATATATATATTCATGTTGTTGTAAGCCCAATTAAAACGTGTGGGTATAATTTATTAGAGGGGACACGAAATTTTACGAGATCGCGTGAATTCAAAATATGTTCAGAAGTAATTATAAAAAGTTCAACAGCTATTCGAATTCGTTGGATTTTTAAATTTTTGGTTTAAAAATAATTAAAAGGAGTATAATAGAAACCAATCAAAAAATATTCACCAATCAAAACCACGCAGTTAAATATTTGTTATCACAGCAGCAGACAAAAACAACAAACCATTTTCCCACTCACTGAGAAGGGTTGTGTTATAAATCCCTTAATCAAAACATTCATATCGGCATACTCCCATGGTACTGTTACGAAAACAGGTAAAACCTCAATATACGTGATCAAAACAGAGGATAACCGTTATGTGATCGTTTTTCCTTAACCGCAAGGCGAATAAAAAAACGTTCCTTTTTAACGTTAATAATCGTCAAACTGTTAGGTACAAAAACCGATATCGACAGTTTCATGAAAGATTATTGTTATTATTATAAGAGACGCCAATTCCTTGCTTTTGTTTTACCTTATAAAAGTTTCGATGGAAACGTACACGGTATAAAACAATGCCGTGTTGCTACAGGGACGCTTTATATACGAGTATAAGAAAACACAGAATTGATTGTTACGTATGTATGACTTTACTTGTAGATTCCCGAATTGTTATGCCCGGAATTAAGAAAAGGGAAGTTATTACTAAGAAAACACAAAGGGAAGTTATTATTTGTTTGGTTACTTCGTGATCAACATAGAGTTACATTAGCTATTGCTATGTGTGTAAGGTTAATACGTGCCTTAAATTGTAGTTCAAATGATTTATTAACTCGACCCTTACAATACTATGTTATATCAAATATATAGGATAGGATGGGATATTTATGTTTATCCCATCATTCCACTAGGTTTAGGCATTCTCTGTTAAGTGACTTGCGCAAGGACACAATCGACCACCTAGTGACCAGTTTCGAACCTGCCACTTCGGCCAAAAGCCGACAAACTAACCCACCAAGCTTATCTGTCGGCACATATCAAATCACTGTAATCCTATTAAGGACAAAGTCAATCTCAATATAATCCACTTACACTTCATATATGTAATCCCATTCTCTTCTGAGGAAGTCCCAGGTCAGGTCTCTGGCGTAGTCGTTTCCACATAAACCCACATAAACACTGTAGGCATCTTGGTTCCTCACCAAGGTAGAATCCAAAGTGTATTCAAGGTATCTGTTGGAATAGGACAATGCTCATTTTTAATCCCGGGATTGGAAAACAGGGTTTAACACTGACAATCGCCAGACTATCTCAAGTCCACAGTTGGGTTCCCAGAGCTTTTGGAATGAGTTAAATATGGTGAAAAATACTTTTTGTTTGGTATATTCAGAATCAGAGGTCAATGATCCTTAAACCATCATCAAAAAAACTAATCAGTATAAAGTTGGTTTCAATTCCATTATCTTTCAGTTGATGGTCAAACGCTCTACCAAGAGCTAAGCAGTTAGAATGACGACATGTTTTAAAAAAAGTTCCGAAAACTTGTCTCATTGTGTGGTAAATGTAAAGTGGTAGGATTCTGGGTTAGAGCCCTATCCAGTGCTCTATGAATAAATAGTTAAGACTCCATCAAGCAATTACCAACGTTGTCACAGTACCATATATTCAATGGTTGCTTATAATTTTAGATATATCGGATAATTAAACAGCTAATTAAGCCATACTGCATAATACTTGGTTATTACAGCTGATAATCATCAGTATCACATCCTATAGTTCCTACTACATGGGTTGTTTAAAACAGGTAGACATCTATTATAGCCAGGCAGGCATTATAATAAAAATTAAAATTTTTAATAATTAATATCCTTGTAATTATTAAAACTTGTAAAGTAATTTAAGGTAATCTGATTTCTCTCACCTCTGTATTATCCAGAGTTGTTTGGTACATGCTAATGCACTCTGCAACGCTGATTTCTCATGGGAATCCCCCTCAGTTTGATACCTGCCCCAGATAAAGTCCCACTCATCAGACCCCCCATTAGCAACAGCTTGGCAATACACTGCATCCCGAAGATTAGGGGATATGCTACAAGATAATTTTAAAAGATATTGTATGTTGCTATGTTACTGATCTGGGGGTGGAGGGTAAATGTAGGAAAGATGTGTTTATCCCATTGGATGAAAAATTCAGGGGGTAATATAATAACAATCACAATAAATTCTGCCAACTATAGGGTTACTAAGGCTATTGCAGTGTGCATTGTATAAAATAGAGATAATGTTTTACTGTTTATTTTTTCTCAGCACATCAGATCTCCACCCATATACTAGCGGTATCAAAACAGCTTAGCTGGACGGTTTTATCCATGGGTAAGGCACTTAGCAAACATCGTTTAAAATGAGTGGTTTATGGAATTCAACTAAATCTGCAACGATGTTTACATTGTATTTAACACGACGTAATATCTATGTAAGCAAAAGCTAATGATTGGGTTATAATGCTCTGTGGATTTTTCCACTTACCAAAGTATTCAACCGTATCTTTTATTTACCCAATAGTTCACTTGATTTAAGCGCTGATCATGCGGCTTGCTCAAGAAGAGAAGCAAATAGCTGACAGCCTGACAAGCTTTTGGTAAGTTTTAAAACTCATTTTGGTTCCCTGCCACTACTATAGCTGCACCACTAGTACTTGCTAAACCTATACTGCTCTGAACAGGAAAATGTAAGCAGAATGCACTCGATAATTTTACCAGTTATCAAATTTGGTTTTAAACACACAATAAACATATCCACATAATTGCCATGGTAGATGGCCCATTTTTAAATGCTTTCTTACGTGTTATTGCTGGGGTCTGCCATCCAGGTGTGAAACAAAGTCTGTGCATGTTCAATACAATCAATCGATCCATAGCTGCAAGCTGTGTTGATTGTGCTACCACGTTGTTGTCTGTTCATAGAAAGTGGACAATGGACTTAAACTGTTATGTAGCTATAAATATCATAAATGGGAGAAGAGATATTCATTATTTGTTTATGAATAACAATTATTGACTTAAGTTTTCCTTAAGTAAATTGATGATTTCCCGCGTGATTATGTACCTTGCCCCCCTTGCTTTACATTTTTGCAAGGTAATCCGACACTGCCCATGTGATAACTCTCCAATGTGTACCCATTCATGACAAGAATTAATATCAAATGTATTTTGATGACATGGCAGTTAGTGATATGACCCATGTGTGTGTTTAATATGATGGAGACTTTGCTGTACCACTTAATTTACTTATTAATACACTCGGTTCAACATTCCGTAAAAGCCTTTTTAAAGGACATTACACTGTTACATTTTAACTCAGCTCAGTAGGGTTCAACAGGCTTAACCAATGTTAGCCCAATGACAAAATGGCTGAAACGTGTTGGTTACTTTAAACATTACTAGCAAGATTTGGGAGTTTGGAACTGGCTTTAATGAACACTTGTGGTTTGGTAGACCCAGCGGTATCACTCACCTGCCGGGGTAAAAAAAAACATGAACTTATATGCTTAATTTCAAATACAGAAATATTTCAAGTATGATTTAAAAGAGATAACAAAACAATAAATAATGTGCTCTTGGACAAGATGCTCACCGTTGCAGGTGGTCGCCCTCATCTGTCCATGTGAGGTTGTAATATGCAGGTTCAACCAAGTACAGCAAGTAACTCTGAGGTTTTTAATATTAACAGAATTTTAGGGTTTGTTAACGAATAACAATAAAATTATTAACCCTAAATTGGTTGACAGATTACCACGCTATCACCGTCAGTGGAGCTATTACAGTGTGCTGTTATATAATAAAGACATTCCTTTAGTTTAGGAAAAAAAACAATTTATCCAGTGAGTTCAGGCAATGTCTGCTTAAGGACACTATCAACTAACCAGTGGCTGGTTTTAATCCACATAACAAAAATAACAGCCCCCTCTCTGATTTATACATATATTTTACACGTATCCAATACTTTAAGTTAATTTTGGCTACTTTATGTGAACAAGGGTTAGTTTAGATTTTTTAGATTTTGGTGGATCATAATTTTTAGATGACAAAGCAAGGGTTGAAAACAGTTTCCCGATTATTATTTTATTAGTTAACTCTTACAAGAATCTAGGTCTATTCACGGCTACACGTATTATGAATGTTTTAATCAATTTTACCAAATATAAACACATCTGAATCCACTGTGTACTTTAAAGCAACTATACCAGAAGACACCATCAGTTCTTATTCACAAAGAGGTTGGTTTAAAAAGATACTCTATTTAATTGAGCTAAAATAAAACTTTGTTTAAAATTCAATATGTTGTCAGAAATGTTAACATTTTTGTTAGGGTCAAAATACGCTCGTTTCTTAGTCATAACTAAGGCTAAAATCCTTAACAGAAAGGCGATGTTAAACTAAGCATATTTATAATGAAATACAGAAAGGATGGTGGGTTACCGAATATACACCGTAAGCTTCTGACCGTCCCAACATATCATCTAAGTAACTGAGAACACGTAATGCACTTTGCCAAGGCAAGAAGTCATAATCGTCTCGAAGGAATTTGGTTGTTTTCAGTGCAATTTCATACTTCACAAGACCAGTCCTGCGGTACAATGATGTTACTAATGACGTAATTGATTTATAATTAACACATATAAGTAGGAATGCATTATAAAATACAAATTTTTTGTTATATCTTTACAGAAAGAACTTTAGGACTTAATTGGTCTGATTAGAATACCACCCACTGTCAGTTAAGAGAGCCTTTTCAATATGTTGCAAATAATACATGCATTTCTTCTGTTTTTGTGCTTATTACCTAGGGTTATGCAACAGCCATTAAGTTCCTTGACCATTGACACAATTGCTTAGTTACCGGATGGTTTGGAGTCAATTAATTACAATGCTAACAAACTGTTATTTTGGGAAAACACACATATGTTGCTTTCTATCAAGTAGAATCCACAAAGAATTCCAAGAGAAGGGCTACGTTGCGAACTTATATCCTTTATAAGATTACGTCATTAAACGGGAAAAAGTACATATGAGGGGGATTATAATACATATAGGCACAAAACACATATTTTAACAAACCTCGCTAAAGTAAGAGCATCATCTATGATCTGACTCCGACTTTTGACATTTATAGCCTGAAATTTAATTAACACAACTTAAAACATCATTCCCATCTAAAAATCAGTATTTAGTAAAAATAAGAGTAAGGTGTATGCATGATTGTCAAGTCAGATCAGTGTTTTGTGGAACCCAGTGAAAGATCACAAAAAGTAATAAATTAAAAAAATACTATTAAAATTGGTTTGACTTGTGTTTCTAAATAAATTCTCTTTCATAAAGGTTCAACAGCACACAACAGTTATTAAGAAAGAGCTTAAAGTAAGGACTTTAATTCAATAAATGGCATAAAAACTTTTCTCTCTTTAGCTTAAAAACCCAAATGTATGGATTATGTTATTTAATAATTGACTGTGTTAGAATAGAATAGTATATTCAGGTTTATAATCCCAATGGAGGGGAAAACGCAAAAGGTCTTAACACAAAGGTAATTATCAGATCACCTTCTTGTGTCCACAGTTGAGTTACCGTAGTTATTGCAGTGTGTTGTGTATAATTTAGATGTTCCTTTATTTCGGTAAAACCTATTATACCTATTGGATCAGGCAAATTTTAAGAGTCTTGGCCAAGGAAACAACCGACTAGTAAGTGGCTAGTTTTGAGTAATCCTTTGACTGAAAGTTGACGCACTACCACACTATTTGGCCAAGCTGTGTTAAAACGATTCTCTGTTTCCCATGTACTAAGAATAGGCAGCGAACAGTCTTCGACATGCGTCTGTTTGTTAGAATAATTCGGTTCTTTGTCTAAGACACAAGCAACTTTTGATCTTACAGTCCGACACAATATCATTAAGCAGGTCTTACCGAAAAGTTTCTGGACAACTGATTGATAATAGCATTCCAATTAGCATCATCATAGTTGACTCTATAATAACCGAAAGCTTCGTAATTTCCAATGACGTATTTGCCATTCGGATACACCATTGATAGATCTGAATTATTTAAAAGATAAGAGTAAAAAAACTTATGTTAACAGAATTGTACACTGGTACTAATTTTTTGTAATTTTTAATACTATTCTGTTTTAAATATTCAATAAAAAGCATTAGTGTTTTTCAAAAGGCAATTAAGTAGTACTCAAATTTTAAAATTTATTGGCAAAGGTGATGTATAGTGCATGATAGAACTAGGAAAAATTGTGTCTATGATTTTAATCAAATATCATTGCATACAACATGGATAGTATTTTTAATACATAATCAGTGGCAAAAAAGTATGTGTGACTAGCAGTGA
>CH000572.1:307749-324886 GCA_000149265.1 Ciona savignyi | reverse complement strand
GATTATGACATGAGACTCCATTTTATTTCCAAATAGAAGGAAATCGACAGTTGGAATAACACAGACGATTGTCAGACTACCAAGTTTAAACAAACAAATGTCCTGCTGTGATAGCTTTAATTAATAAATCACCTGTTTCTTTTCTCAGCCAAAAAAAACTTTTTTCCGTATCTCCTTCAATGATATACCAAAATGGAATTGTCCATCTGTAACTGTGGAACAAAAAAAGAAAATAACTTTTTTACACTGATTTTAAATTAAATATATTTAAACTATTTGTACATATTAGGATAGAGTAGGATAGTCATATTTTATCCTATAAATAGAAATATTATTAAAAGTTATCACACACTGGCAATCATCAAAATACCGAAGGTATTATAGTGTGTTATATGATTAAAACATTACTTGGATTTTAGTATAACTAATAATCCAGTGGGTTTAGATGATGTCCGTTTGGTGCGGTGCTTAATGACAAAAAAATAGCGTTTCTGGAAGTGAAAAGATACCCTTTGCTTATATCCTAAGTGCAAGGATTAAAGTGGGTAGTATTTGTTTTTAGCAAATGTGATTTCAGGATAGATAGCCTAGTATCAGTACCATTTGATAAAATAAACAATATGATTCCTGTATCACCATGGAATTCAGAAGCTATGCATATGATGAAATAAATTGCTCAGAGCAATCTAACTATGTAACGGTCATATACTTTAGTTTACAGGCAAAATCCATAAATAATAAAATTCAAATCAATACTTGTACGGGCTTTCTGGAAGCGTTGGGTCCGCCTTTGGGTCAAGAAGAAATCTTTCCTGCAGTACTTCCATCATTAAAGGATTATCTAGATTCTGCTTTATGGTAATCACTGGGTAACCCATCTGATTGACCCATGTGTCCATGTCGGCTTTGAAATTTTCCGGCGGGTTATTTTTGGGGTTCGTAGCAAGAATTGCCTGGAAAAATATTTAAAAAGATGGTTTGCAAAAAAACATCTTATTCACTTTATTAATTAGATAGTGGGTGGGATTCAAATCATCTGCAAAGCATGTATCAGATGCTGCCTTATCCCAGTGAAATAAAGGGTCTAAACAACAATTGTAGCAAACGCACCATGTATTTAACACAATGTATTATATTCTGCAACATGATTGCAAGTCCAAGTTATCGGACCATATTAATAATAAATTATCCAGCGCACAGATTTTCCTAGCAAGTTATGGTAAAATATAAAACAGTTAAAAAAAATATGAACATGGCCGTCAAAACCAAGAAAAAATCCATTTTACCTCTTCCCAGTAGGAGAACAACTGATTGTGATCCACCAATCCATATGAAAACTCTTCAAGGTAGTTCTAAATTTGAAAAAGTTTAATTTAAGACTATTGTTAAGCAAGACTTTTATTTTAAACAATCCATTAGAAAATCCATAGGCCTATACAACTAAAACCAATCAAAAGATGATAAATGATGAACTTGAACCCACAAAGTTACATTTATCCAGAATAAGACATGACGTTTCTTTGCCAATGCTGTTGGAACTCCTGAAACTTTCAGCTGCCTGTGCAACATTACTGTTCTGTCATTTAATCCTTGTTTGTCTCAAGTCAAAGTAGAGCCGAGTCCAAGTCAAGTCAAAACTTTTAAAAAACCCACCCCACCTCAAGTCATCTTTAACCTTAAATCCAACAAGCAGAGCAAGCAAAGTTTTTTTTCCGAGCAAAATTATTGAAGTCATTTAACTTCAGATAAAGTCAAATACAAGGCTGGTAGGCAAATCCATTTTTTTATATTAAAAAAAAATGTTCAAAGGTTCTATGGTGAATTAAATCATTGATGTAACAAATTTAGACAGTCCTTAATCATATCGCTCGACTATATAATACAACCCACTCTACTAATATGATGAAATCAAATGACAAACCTTAAGTCCAAGTTTAAACGCTTCTTCCCCTGCAAACTCGGAAATCATTCTTATAAAACATCCGCCCTTGCTATAGCTGATGTCATCAAATAGGGCATTTATGTCATCAGGGGTTGTCACGTTTTCTGCGATAATTGGCCGGGAGGTTGTCAGTGCGTCAACCGTGAGCGCGTCGTGCAAATCGTACAACACAAACTGGTCCATCTAAATTGCAAAAATCAATTGCTAATCATCGAACCATGTAGGTTTTAGTAACCTGTTTTCAAAGTTTACACAAAAAATGAAAATTGGGTCTAATCTTAATCCTTTGAGTTGGGTAATGTTAGATATTTGTCAGTATTATGAAAGCACCTTCTTAATATCAAATTGAAACCATATATTATAGGTTTTTAGTGAAGATATTACTGTGTTACAAAAACAAGATCAGCTGACTTATTCATTAAAAGTATTATATAGAATAGGATACATATTCATTACCAGCCTGGGAAACTGCATAGCACCTTACAAGATGGACAATAGTCAGATTACGTTGTGCCCACTGTCGAAAACCGAAGCAATTGTAGTGTGTTGAGTTATATGTATAAATGCAGTTTTGTTAAAAATCCTTGGGTTCAGACAAAGTGACAATGTTGGAAATGTTAGGCTAATGCTGAATTTCGTTTCTATAAATTTTGGATTGAAACACCCAAGTCCCTACCTAAGCCACCAACGCAGAAAAATTAACTTTGTTCAGTTGTCCCATCCATCACCACTATACTATCTATGTTTTATTGTTACAGAATTCCTATGGTTTCGCAGGACGCTGTCTTAACAGCCTACCGTTGGACCAATTACGAGGGCTTGCAACGTTTTCGCTTTATAAAAATACTACTTCGTACAAAACACAAATACGACTAATAAAAAGATCAGCAATTAAAAATATGTCAGCACGGTTTGGAAGCCATGAGAGAACTGCTTTTTAGAAGCATAAATTCAAAGACATCACGTTAATTAGCACAGCACCTAACGTTGATTACTCGAATACCCCGAGAGATAAAAACGTGCGTGTAAAATTAGTCCAGCAAGATAAAATGATTAAAAGGTGAAAAGGGTGTAAACTTGTGTTAAATAAAAGGGGACAAACAAAAGGCGTAAAACAGTGTATTAAAATTGTATAAAATGGTGTTGTTAAAAGTGTATAAAATGTGTAGAAAATGTGTAAAAGACATATATAAGAGTGTATAAAATCATAACAAAACAAACGAGCCCCCGTGCGCGTTATTATGACAAGTTTTTTTTATAATGTTAAAAAAATTCAAAGAAATTGTTATATTGGTAAAACTATTTAAAAATTAAATTGCGAAAATTGTTACATTAATTGAAGATAGAAAATAGTAGTTAAAAATTTGCAGTATTGACATGAACTAGTTTATCGGAAATAAGGATTTACATAAAACTGTACCATTCTAAATCCTGGTTCCACATAATCTGTCCCAATGTATTCAATAAACGTAGCGAAACCTTCATTCAACCAAAGTTCATCCCACCACAGTGGAGTAATTAGATCCCCAAACCACTGGTAAAAAAGAAACAGTTTATTATTCTGCTAGATAGTAAAATCTGTGTTAAAGGGTGTGGTGAAAAAATGTATACCGAGTAGGTCAAAACGATAATCATGATACTGCTATTGTTAGTGGGAATAAAAGTAAGGGGCAATCTTGTCAGAATAGCACTTTTCCACTGTTAGGTTACCAGACCTAATACAGTAAGTTGCATTTGTATTTAAAAGAATCCGCTGTTGTTTTTGTTAAATAGATAAACATGAGACCTTGCCATAGAAACCTTATTTTGTAGAATACATAATCCTGAGTCATGCCTTAGCAAAAACACTTTAACTCTGATCAATTGGCATAGAAACCATATGGCCACCTACAGCATTCAATCAACCATGGAATCTATGTAACAAATGGAATAAACAACCAACCTGATGACTTAGTTCATGAGCGATAACTCTCGCCACCCTCTGCTTGCTATACGCAGAGTTGATGGCAGCGTCAAACAGCAATGCAGTTTCCCTGTACATCACTAGCCCCCAGTTCTCCATTCCACCCAGAGCAAAATCTGGCACAGCTATCTGGTCTGTTGATAATTTAACATAGTTGTTAATAGCTTTATAAGCAAGGAATGGTTCTGGTGAAAAAAGTTTAATTTGTTTGTTATGGTTAAAAAAGAGATTAGAGTTCAGTATTGATAACGTCGGTTAGATGATTTTGATCGAACAAGACATCCTTGCCGTAGCATTTGAAAAAAATAATTAAAATTGAAAAAATTGAAAAAAACGGACAAAACCTTTTTACAAAAGGGATCATAATATATATAAAAAATACCTGATTTTGGAAGAGGGTAGTCTACTCCAAAATAGCTTTCATAATAGTCGAGGATAACTGGTGTGATGTTTTTTGCATATTCAACATTGTGGTTCAGCACTTGTTCAGGCCTTGCGTAAATGCGAGTCTGAAAGAAAAAAACAATTTAAATACTTGAATACCAACAAACTAGCAGTTGGTAGTTGGAATGCTAGTAAAGTGCATTGAGCAAGTAGAAAATGTATCAGAAAAGCCGCTTTTAGAAAAAAGGAAACTTTAACATTGCTGCGTTATTGGAATAGTGATGTCATGTTTTTTGCCTAGCATGTTCCGTCACCTCGTGTGGGGTTTAAGTTTAATAGTCATACTTTCTAGTGCCAGGATCGATTCGTTCCAATAACTAAACCATTTGGTACCTGAACAAGGCACTAACTAGTGATGAAAATTGCCTTGGTCAGGGTGCAAAGAGGATTTTGAAAAAAGGTAGAACTATTATAGGATGCTCATTTTTTTGCTGTTTTAACTAAACTTTGATTAATCTTAAATAAAAACTTCAGCAACCTGCACTGGAGGTGTTCCTGAAGTGAAGCTCTGCTCGTAGCCGAATTCACTGACAACGAATGCAAGCAGATATGTGCTCATCCGTAATGTAGGTTCAAATTCTGTTCTTTTCCAGCCGCCATACCGATCCTGTGATTACAAAACCAAATATACATTACTAATTCAATAAACGCATGGTTTGGATACATGCATTCGCCATTATAGAGCATTGGTTTTGCACATTTCTGCAACTTGTACGGGAGTATAACAAAGGGGTAGAAAATTAGGCCATTAAAAGAAGAAAGGTTGCATGACCTAATTTTCCAGACACATTTTTGTGGATCATCTGTTATAACAGTGTCCGTGGATATAAAGATTATCCCAACTCATTGGTCCACAACAAATTTATGTTCATAGTTCCATCAGATTACTAGAGGGATTTGATTAATTTCTTTTTAAGACTTAACTTGATGCACAGTCTTCAAATGTGTCTAAACGACAACTAATCGGAATCTTTAACTAAAAGCGTATTAACTTAAGTGTTTGGAACAGGCGATATGTCCCGGTTTACCTCTGTAATGACGAATGGCATGTTGGAGAGAGCGTAGTTAGGATCTTTGTGCCAAAGAAATATTTTGAAGGTCGCTTTGAAGGCAGGTTCGTCAAAGCAGGGAAAGGATTTCCTTGCATCGGTCGGTTGCATCTGACTGATTGCGATTATTCTGAAAAGAACTTGGTTTAGATCGTTGATATAGCTATGTGGTGAAAGGTTTAGGCTGACCAGCCATAGCAGTTGTGTATTTCAGCAATCCAAAATTGCGGTTGTGTGTTTAAGCAAGGAAATTAACTAAGGTAACCTCAACCTAGCAGTTGCAAATGTATCAAATCAGTTTACATCTACCTACGTCGATAGACATGAATATCCCACTGAATTGCTTAGCAGGACAGTTTATTGCCTTGAAGCCGAAAGGTTGTAGGATCGAAACTGACCACAACCCTATTGGTTGTACCTTGGGCATCGCAATTGCCAAACCCAGTGAATGATAAGCTGAACTAAAAGGTTAGTCACATGTCTATAATGTACAACTTACGTTCTTTGAAACTAGACCATGAGAACAATTTATTAAACAGTGAATAAATCTTTTAATGCAGATCACTGTGTAATGAAAAATAAAACATCCTTCCATTCAACCTACTTATCTGGGTTGGTGCATTTTTTTTATTTAATGTGGTTGTGCAGGTAAAGCCTTTGTTGCATTTGTAAAAGGCCCCAAATACTAAATAGGACATACGTCTCATGTTTAAATGGTTGTTGAAGCATTCAACCAATTCCCAGGAGTCACACAACTATATTTAATCTCTGCATGCTAATACAGTAATAAGATAACACCACATGATTCCATTAGTTATTCTAATGCTAGTACCACACCATTACATTAGCTATTCTTAAGATGCTAATACAGTTATAATGACTGTTGTTTCCCATCATTTTTATTTTTTTTGAATGATATTAATAATGGTGTATTTTCCTGTAATTAAGGAAACATATGAACTAAAACAGCATATTGAAACTGTTTAAAGTGAAATTAGACTTTGTGCTAATGGTTACTTACACATCTTTGCCGTTGATATCGGTGTACGTGCTTCTGTATAATCCGGTCAAATCGTCGGCCAACTCTCCTTTAAATTGTGTGTGCAGCGAGTAATTTTGACCCTGAACCAACTCTGCATCTAATTCCACAATCAGAAATTGATTCATGTCATATAACCACCATTGTGCAATAGAAATTGCAGCACCCTGAAAGAATGTAAATTTTGTCCGTATAGATTCTACTCTAAATGATATGTTAATAAATACTTACACTTTCGTCGGCTAGATAGACATCATCATATTCCAGTTTATTACTGTGTATGTAAATAAACCTGGTCGAATTAGCAACCTGAAACTGGACCTCACTGGTACCATTGAACCAGTATTTTCCGGTTGAATCCGGTTCGAGGTTCGGTTGCAGGTCTACCACATAATGGTAAGGTACCAGATATGTAGGGAGGCGTACATCAGACCATGGACCAGGTGATATTGTGGTTGTGGAAACAGTAGATGTAGTTATGGCAGTGGATACTGTGGTTACTTCGATTACTACACTAGGTGTGCAGTCTTTTCCCAGTAGCCCAGCCAACAAACCGACTGCAACTAAAAACAAAGAAAAAAAGATGAACGAGATTATACGCACGAAAAAGTACAAGGTGTGCACAATCTGATTCATATGTTTAAAACAAGTTACAATTATGACAAAACAACATGCTTATCGAAAATGTATTTACAAAGAAACTCACCTATAATTAATATTGTTAGAATGAGAAGAATAACAGCACACTTTTTGGTCAAAACTTTATCCTTTGAATCAGACATGGCACCCTAGTGTATAAGAATGCAACCTAAATTGTGTAACTTTACCCAAGTTAAAAAATATATTTTTTTGCTTAGCAAAGAACAAAAATAAACTAATCTACCTGATAACCATTCTAAACAACTGCTCATCTACTGTTGTTTTTTTTTACAATAATTATGAAAAGCTCTTCAATACAAATTTAACTACCAGTCTGTGAATAACCAACTAATTCACTGGACAGTTTTGCTAATTATTTACTAAAAAATATTTACTTAGCAGCCGCTAACCAACATTTGGTATCGAGAACGTTAAACAGCGGGACATATTTACTCACTAAGCGAAATTCCACAATTCCCAAGTGCTTTTATTTGCTCGAACAAACATTTGCTATGTGATATCACATGGCCTGTCATGCATTTAATTTATTTCGTCTATAAATACAAATATTGACGATGCATGAAATCACAACTTACGCATCAAAACTTATATACCAGTACTGTGTCAAAATTGTACTAAAATTAATTACTATAATGACCATAAGTGACAAGTATATATGATATTATGATTTTGTATTTGCCAGTCCCATAACGTAAGGCAAAATAAACCAACACATAGCTAATATCGTCGTTATAATAGTTGGGCGTTGATTTGCATCTTTTTTGCTTTTTTATTTTCAGGAAGAGATATATTGTAAACATTTTAATTTCACTTTGCATGGAAGAGTAAAGACAACAGAACAATAGGACAAATACATATTTTAACTAACTGATCTTCGCTCTTAAATACAGCACAAGCAACCGAAGTTTGTTATGGATTTGTTGGGATTAATTATTCTGTTGAACAGATCAAATTACATCACCCATTCGATTCTTGGAGTTTAATAAGTTCAGAGTAAATTCCCCCTTTCTTTTTTAACTCCTTATGATTTCCAACCTATAAACACGAAAAAAATTGAAAAGTGATGAACAACTTAAAAGTTATGGGCAAACACGTCCATTTTACGGCAGCTAACTTAAGCACAAGTATATATTTTTCATGTGTATTCATATTTTAACTATGTCTAACTTTTTATCAAGCAAAAGTGGCCCATTAAATAAGTTCCTTAACTAAGTATTTATTAGATGACACAGCGTTCTAAAACAGATAAAAACTATTTTATTTGTGAAGAACAGATTACAAAGTCAAGCTTAGGAGCAGAGTTCCAATTCGCCATTCACAGCTTATCGCAAATGATCATGGGCTTTATTCATGTTTTATAGACAACCTTTATTAGATCTTTTCTAAACTGCTGCTTTTTATGGTTTTTTAAACCTTTTGGTAACATCAAAATTATCTTTTTATTATTTAAGATGCAAAACATAATGAAATATACATTTTTTAATATAAAATTATCAGCCGACTTCCAGCTTACTGAAAAAAAAAAAAATTTTTCAGGCAAAGCAATCAATAGATTACACATTACGCAATGAATTTCTCCATACGGATAGTTAAAAGGCCATGTTGGATGGTTTAATTATTTACCTCTACGACCTTTCCATGTTTCATAACTGCAATGACGTCAGCATTTTTGATCGTACTCAATCGGTGAGCTATGATCAGCACTGTACGGTCTACCATGACCCTCTCCAATGCCTCCTGCACCAAGCGCTCAGATTCAGCATCCAAAGCACTGGTTGCCTCATCGAGTATGAGAATGCCTGTTGTGGGAAACTGATTTGATGAATTTGTTCTTTGTAGCCTACCGGGTTTAGTGAACACCACTTTATATGTAAAGAAAATTCTGCTGAACTTTGACAAATTTGAGGTGCACTGACAAACGAAATACTCACAATTATTGGTATGCCCAAATGATATGAAAATTGGAATGTAGATTGTCTAATAATTTTTGTACTCAGGAAAATTTAAACTGTATTTTTATCTTTAGTAATTTTTTTACTATTCCTATTTATAATATTCCTTTATTCTAACTATGTTATGAAAAATTGAACCAAAACGCATTGAAGTTTTTAGTTTTGTAGAACTAAAATAGTAAAAACTATAAAAAAGAACAGTGAAGGAAGTGTAAAAAGGGCATACAAAATCAAACAAACACAAATACTATATCCAATATTCTCGAATTATATGATATTCTTCAAAGCAGGGCACACCGAACTAGCTAGTCTCGCCGCCTTTTTCTTTATCGTGCGCTCAGCAGGCCCAGCTGGATTCATGCTTTGGTGAACACGAGGCAAACCGCCTACTGCCAAAACGACACCAACGCTCTCCTTTTTTATCTCAACGGCACGAAATTCACAGAGAATGTAAAGAAAGACTTGCTTGACAAAAAGAGCTTCTCCACAAGTTAACACGACTCCTATTGGCTGAGTTACTTACATGTAAATTCGTGTAAAATCGATAGAAATAAGAGGCGAAGCCTTGAAAAAGAAAGGCTATCACTCCTCGCATTTTTAATATTTCTTCACGAAAATTAAAGAAAATAAGTAAGAGGGTTTCCTTGATCGAATAAGCCATAGCTGAGGTCTCTACCATTACGCATTGCGGAAAAATCGTTTTTTAGATTTGCACCTGTTTATGTGGAACGTGGGATACCATGTTTTCCCACCAACTCGCGATATATCGAGTTGGGACGCAAAGAGTTAAAAGGAATGACGGTATTTTATTAGCCACACATGTTACAGTTTCTAATATATTTTTATTAGATTATTTCATTTATATATATATATTTGTTGTATGGACATTATATTGCTCTAAGGTATATGCAATACTATGTAAATATATTGATTGGATGATACAAAAACAAATATTTAGTGTTAGTACACATTGATACGTAGTTTACTGATTTGGCTTTCAACCGATGGGTTGTTGGATCGAAACCAGCCAGTTGCATATGTTTTGTCATTGTGCAAGCCACATCTCAATGTTGTGTCATCACAATTTACATTTCTTATTCCATCCTTAGCAATTTTTCCTCACTTGGGTTTTTAAGCAGTGCTCTTGCGATTGCTATCCTCTGCTTCTGTCCACCAGACAGTGCTAGACCACGTTCACCGACCACTGTATCGTAGCCGCTGGGGAAGTTCGTGATGAAAGTATCAGCATTGGCGAGTTTCGCTGCCGAAACAACTTCATCTTTTGTAGCATCCGGACGACCGTATCGGATGTTGTCCTCTACGCTCCCGGAAAAGAGCACAGGCTCCTAAGTGGAATGACTATTTTGAGATTTGGAGAGATTATTTTTCTTTAAATTAATCCTTTGGCAATAAAATGTTCTATGACGATTTTATTTTAAGTAAAGTATGTATTTTTGATCTTATTATTCTTTTGGCCTATACTGGTACATACATTTAATTTTAAGGTCCATACTTATTAGTTTTCATATTATGATGCATTATAAATTCACAATGCATAAAATGTGGATATACTTGCACATACACGTTGTCCTTATGACTCAATACCCTTACCTTATCCATAAATTTGTCAACCTTTTGGGAGAAATTTCGGTGTGTTTACTCTTTGTGATTACTTAGGTTCTGATGTGGCCATTTTAATCTATTTGATGTATTCTCTACTGTATGCTTTGCCCAGTAACAATTGGTGAGTTAAATATCGAGGGATCGTGGACACAAAGTACACTTACGCAATTCAGGCCGTAATCAATCAAGAAAATTTCTATATTTTCAATACATTTTATTAATTTTAAACAATTTTTTTTAAAGATCATTTTTTTATCCTTTTTTGTCATGTATAAGTATATGAACCACCTACCATCATATAAGCTACCTTCACTGACTAAGCTAGCTCATGCAGTACCCAGGGTTAACCCTGTTACTAGTGCGTCACCTTTCAGCCGAAGGGTTGCAGATTCGAAACTGGTCACTGGCTAGTCAGTCGGTTGTGTCTTTTGGCAAGGCACTTAGTGAAAATTGCATGAACCCAGTGGATTGATAGGTTCTTCTAAATTGAAGAAACATCTCAATATTACACAACACACTGCAATGGGGTTATCCAAAGTTTGCTTGTGTGTTTTCATGTTCTGCCTTTTCTATTAACAGGGATAAACATAAAGATTTACAAATGTTAAATAAGCAGTAAAAAATATAATTATGGCAACACAAACATATTTAAATTGAAACAAAATTCTTCAGCCATGGCAATGGTCTAGAATTGTTTCACCTGGTTAATATATCCAATCGTCCTTCCTCGTAACCATGAAGGATCGAGTTGAGTGATATCCACTCCATCCAAGGTTATATTCCCAGATGTTGGATCGTAGAATCGTTCAGCCAGACTGGCTATCGTTGATTTACCTTGAAAAGGAAATCTATATTTCACTAATTTTTAGTGGCAGGTTTTATAAAGAGTTTCTTTTAACGACAGGTTTTCTATAGTTTTTCCTCCGAAAATGTTTTAGTTCTATGTCACAGTACTGGTTGCGTTTATTGCACACTCCATATTTTTATAAATGATGTGTTTTAACGACTGTTTGTCTTGCTGACTGTTTTGGTTCTTGTACAATAATTTGATTCATTTGCCATTATTTAATATTGGGCAAAAATGAATAAACCAAAATAAACAAATGATCTTTTTAGGGATAATCATTCCATTTTAAAATTTTACCCAATGTGGGTTATAAATTACTCAAAAACAATGTTATTTTATTGTTAAAGGGTGTTTTTTAATTTGAGAATGTAGGACTTCTATTGCTAGTATATTTAATCATTGTTTAATTTATAATCTTTGGTCGTTGAGTTATAGTGTTCATTTTCAATATTTCCTATTTCAAATTAATGAATTCTTCTAAAGTCAGCTTTCCTCGGTACCTGGTCCGTTTTATTGCACAATGTTGTTCACAGCTTTATATTGTGTTATTTTACTGAATTTCTGTTTCAAAATTGTTTTTTTTCCCTAGGTTTGACTGCATACAATATGGTTACTATTATAACCCTCTTTAATGACGTGTTTTAACGACTGTTCGTTTTGCAGTCTTTTTCTGTTTCTTAGCTGTGATTTGTTTTAATTACTGTTATTTCATACAAGAGCAGAAAATGAATAAACTAAAACAAAAATTTTACGCTGAAAAATCGTATTACAGGTTGTGTTTTGTTTCAGAATTTTAATTAAATAATTGAAGCTTAAAATGGACAAAATCCGTTTCACGTTCAACCTACCAGCGCCAGACAGGCCGCAGAGTGCAACAGTCTGGCAGGGCTTGATATCCAGGGTGACTCCTTTCAACACCTCGTGGTCAGGACGTTGCGGGTAGGTGAAGTGGACGTCTTCAAACCTCAGGTGGCCGAGCAGACAGTGGTAGGGAATTTTACGACCGCCGGTAATGGGGATACTGAAAAGAGGGGGTAGGATGCTTACTTATTAAGTGGTGGGATGACAAAATCGGTTGTGACACTTGATAAACTAAGTGAATGTCTTCAACAGTACTGGTGTCTGCGTACCAATGTCCATTTATCAGCATCATTAAGAAAATCCCACCTCTAAAAAGGTCATTTCTTGTGGAAATTGCACAAAAATAATTGTTTTATAAATAGCACAAGGGATCCTTTTTGGTCAAAATCCCCTGTGGTCATTTTACAAACTATTTTAGTCCGAAGTGTCTGTTTTTGAATTCGAATTTATAAGTGAATGTTTACCACTGCTAACCTTCTTTCCAGCATTGACATACACTACTCAGCAGTAAATGCCTAAATTTGGAATGACTCATCTGATTCTAATGCCGCTACTTCACCCAGATAACTAACTGTAGAGTAAGTGGTCAGAATTGTAATTGTAACAGCAACTTAATTTAATTTATGACTACACCAAGTAAATAATTTTACGATTTAGAGAACACCCGACTTAAGACCAGTATGCAAGCAACTATACAACTTTAATAAACAGATAACAACTGCCAATAAAACATTTTTTGGGATTTTACCTCGGTTGTAAATGTATGTACTCAAACACCCGTGACCCGGCAGTTATGCCCCGGACAGCTGATCCAGATAGAACTGAGAGTGAAGCTAATGAGCGCTGTATCATCTGGGCTGACACCAGAAAGGACATCAGTTGACCTGAATTCAGAAATAGACTGTTGGATTTCAACTTTTAGACAAATATTTGTATCCATGTTTTTATACAAATGGGAAAAGAAGTCGATGCATTATCACACAAATAAAATTTACAGCAATTTAAAATCTAGAAAACTACAAAGATTTTCTACTTTGCAAACCTACCAGGGTTTATTTCATTTGTGGACATAAGGTATCCACCAGCATATATAACTCCTAATACAATTCCATTCAATGCAATATTCGTAATTCCCTGGAATGCCCCTATTCCAATGCCAAGAAACTGGAAATAAAGTTTAATGTAAAAAAAATAGAGAAAGCTGCTTGTGGGACATAGCTGTTCACTCAGTCTATCAATTTACTTTAAAAGTAAGGCCATCAAGTAGAAACTTCTGGATGCATAACTATTTTAAAAACACATGTATTCATAAGCAAGATTAGCTCATAGCTATCATATCGGGCCGTAAGTCAAAAGGTGGGGGGATATAAACCAGCTGTAGTTATTGGATAGTGTTCTTGGTCAAGGCACTAAGTGGATGGTTAAGATTGTCTAAAAGCAGTTGTTTAAGGAGTTGAACAAAATGGTGAGTATAACATTCCCTACTTTTTCCAATCTCCTCAAAGATATCCTATTCTATACACAGCATATATTATCTTTAGGACATATACAGTTTCACAAAATTCCGAACCTGATTAATTTTGCATGATTTCTGTATGAGCACTTCATAGCTCTGTCCCTCTAGTGGTTCGTTTGCAAAAGCGCGGACTGTACGGAAATTAGCCACCACTTCATTTGCTTTGCCAGTTGCTTCAGCTGCGTGTGCTTGTGCAGATCTGCAGAGAGTGGTATCTTGTTAAATCACTCACTAAAAGGTGGCATGTACAAAACCAGCCATTTTCTACTTACATATGGCCATATTTTAATACAACATACAGAATTATGGTGAACAGTACAAAAAGTAAAATATTCTCTCTCAGTTACTACAACCACAACTGTAGCTTCAAATACCATAAACCTGAGTTGTCTATGGGTTATAGTGATGATTGTTTAAACAAAAGTAAAATAAATCTTATTAGTTAAATCCGATGGCAACCTGAAACATACTCAAATTAGAATGTGGATTTTACCAACCTTTAGGAAAGAAATCAAACATCAAATTAAGCATTTACATGTTTCCGAATAAATAACGGATTTCAGAAGTGGTGAAGCCAGGTTCGGGCAGCAAAGTTCTTTTAACTCAAAAATTAACAAATATAAAACTTTGAATCAAAATGTTTAAGCACGAACCAGTTCTGAGGGGGGTCGGTTATATAAGATTAAAATGTGAAAAAAAATCTCTGAAAAGAAATATTTTAATGATAAACAAAATTTAAAAACAATATTTTAGGTTTTGGGAACTTTAAACTCCAAGTGGCATCCAAATGTATTAACATCACTCACACACACAGAGCAAAGTTTGTTTAAATGTTGGCATTGAAGATTACAACCTACAAAGCTTACTTTGATAATTGCCTAAGAGCAACACCTACAAATGACCCGATCAAGACAATTATTGGAATGGTTGCTGCAAGTGCCAGTGTTAGTTTGGCTGACGTAGAGTACAAACTGCATATGCATCCGATTGTCTGTGTAGTGCTGCGTATGCCTTGCGATATACATAACTTGAAAGAGCTTTTAAAGTCCTGAAAAAAGTAATACAACAAAATTTTAGATCACAGCAAATAAAATAACCAACATTTCTGAGATTTCTGTTATATTTGAATCAATAAAATTGTATTTATGACCTTTTCACTTCAAATAGATATAAATCAGTTAGATATTTAAAAGTGAATATTTTAAACAAAACTGTATAACAAAACAGCAAAAAAAGACAAAGGTTGACAAGGGAGTTTACCTGCACATCTGAGGTCAGTCTATCAATAAGCTCTCCGGTTTTGCGCTGGTCATGGAATGCTACGTCTTGTCGCAACAAACTTTCAAACAGGTTTTTCCTCATTTTGCAAGCAACTTTCTCACCAAGGTGGCTTAGAAGAAAGATGTATGCGAATGTAGCTAAACCCTGCAAACACACAAAATAATGGATGTAATGATACTTTTTAGCATTTTACACAGTATGTTAATTGCAGCGAACTTTTTAAATAAGAATGTTATTTTTCTACTATGTTGGATTGAATGTTTTTTTGCTGAACCATTGTTGACAGGATGGTTATACCTTACACCAAGAATTACAGCTAGCAGATATCAGGTTATGTTCATTATGGAATAAAGTATCAAAATAAAAACTACACTATTTATCAAAAAAAATTGGTCATAAGAAAGGATATTTATGTTTATTACTGTCAAAGGAAAAATGAGTGTTATCACATGACAAACCTCAGATTAACACCCACTGCCATGTTAATGGGGCTATTACATATTGCAGTGTACTATGCATAATTGAGACAATTTAAATGTTATGTTCTACCAATTAATCCACTAAATTTAAGCAATGTGCGCTAAGTGCCTTTCTCAAAGACACATCTGACTAAAGCAGCAGATGATTTCGAACTAATACACTTTCGGTTAAAAAAAACAAAAAAAGAATATCACAACCACCATATTTTTTATATGTTGATAAATCACCTGACATAAATATAAAGATACCAACTGCATCACTGGACCTCTTAACCCGGTCATATACTCAGCTGCCGTTGATAAGCCAGCGGTTGCTTGTTCGTTTAAAATGTTAATCAGGTCACCCAATGCACTTGGTATTCGCATGTTGACCACCGCACCAATCAATGCACTCTGTAATTTAAAGTTTTGCAGAAAATGTTTCTTTGCAGCTTTAATTATGTTTATTTATCATAATAAGCCATGGAGTAATGCAAAAAAGGGTTGTTGATTTTATTTAAAATTAAAAATCTAGCCCGATTTTTGGTTCGACCATGAATATAGATCTACATTGTCAGAACATCTTGTACCCACAGTAGTCGTAGACCTAAAGAGCTACTAATTTGTGTTGTACAACAGAGTTGATAACTCAATTTTCAGTTATAAATTCATGCATTTTTTTACCCAAACTATGTATATAGGGATAAATGCCTTGCACAAATCAAAGGCCACTGGTTTGCACCTGAAACCGTTTTAGTATGACAGGTGTGCTCTTTGACCAAATAAGAGCTATGTACATTTGAAGGTATAGAGCTATGCTTATAAACACTTGTAATCATAGAGTAATAATGCGCATTGTAACAACATTGAATAAAATTTTTAAACAACATTAGGATAACTATAAAATCTACATAATGACATAATCCCACAAACCACAATTGCAAAACCAAGGGGCATAATTTCTGGAAGAAGATACTCCCAAAAAAACTCGGACCACGAGAATTCCGGTTTGACATCGACTGACTCATTTCGAATAGCCGTTTGAGCTCCTTGGCATACTGCTACTGTTCCTGGAATTAAGGTTTACTTACTTTCTTTGAAATATTATCCATAGTAATTATTCTAAGTAACCAGCCCTAAAGAGATAAAAAGTTGTATACCACAACAGATGGATCATCAAATACCCCGCTTTCAGTTGGATTGCTCTCAGTGTGTATAGTTTGTTGTTAATTTTATACAACTTATTCGAATAAACTGATTTCATTTTCATGTTAAGTCCTTGTCTAAGTAATTTTTCATTGATTTAGGTTTAAGGGTCATAAACAAGACTAGAAATTAAACTACACGGTTAATTGGCTATGACCATGCACCCTTCAGCAAAAGTACAAAATTATATAACACAATGTCAATAAGTGCTGGCCATGCTATCTGTGGCAGTTACCCAACTGCCCCAACACACTATACTAACTGACCAGCCTGAAAAAAGCTTCACTAATCTGTGG
>CH000572.1:262842-304257 GCA_000149265.1 Ciona savignyi | reverse complement strand
ACTTGCAATAATTGTATTAAATTTCAAGAACAGCCGTTGCTATGAGCTACCGCTTCTAAGAATAATCTGAGCAAAAACATGAAACCAGTGATATAACACTTTGCACTATCAAGTTGTTTTGGAAAGTTATATCATGACGAAAGTAAAAAATGTTATATTTGCTTTAAATGTTTTTGATCATTTTTTAGTTAAAAAGTACTTAAAAATTATACATCATGCTCCAAAGTACTAAGAATAAGATAAGGTACTAATTTCTTATCAACTTTGGGCCATTGGTGTATGTTTATTAAAACCAACGTGAAAACATAAAAAAGAATTTTCAATTTTCCTTTTATTTGCTTGAATTATAATATTTATAAAACCAATAAAGTCTCACTATTGTTATCTCCAGCTCATGTATATTAATACCGCCTTCCGGTATTGTATATATTACTGATATGGTGGTAGTACCAATTTTAGCTGTACGTTCTTGTTACATACAAACGTGTTATACAGAGACGCATGTGTATCTCCCTGTTCTATGCTGCTTGCGATGATATACATAGAGCGACTTGCCCATCGTGACCCGGAATATCTCCAGAATATCTCCTCATCTGACCTTTTCCTGGTATCCATGGTAAGCCCTTGCTAACTAATACGG
This sequence comes from Ciona savignyi, assembly GCA_000149265.1. NCBI lineage: Eukaryota > Metazoa > Chordata > Ascidiacea > Phlebobranchia > Cionidae > Ciona > Ciona savignyi. The sequence goes on along the minus strand of CH000572.1, from coordinate 303,617 downwards.
ATAATCTTGTCTAATTAGATGTGGAAGGAATGAACTTTCTATGCAAGAGTTCAAAGCTGAACTCTGAATATATACATTATTTTAGTTGTATGTAAAGTTACTGCCTGGGCACAAAAAATAGCATGGTCACTCGTCTGACTTCTCAGACTAGTGACCATGGTAAGAATACAAGTTTGTGCCTATGGAAGAGTACTCATTTTTTATCATATATAGATATTATATAATATAGTACTGTATGCTGATTTCCTGAAAATTACTATGGCTATGTGAAGAAAAATATAGAAAAATAGAAATCCACCAATCACTTTATGTGTTAATGTCCAGAAGACCAGCGGTACTAATTGAATACAATATCACTTGTTTTTAAACAACTTTGTATAAACCCAGTGTAAAGATGACTCGTCTCATGTGATTCATTTTAACCTATTGTTTTGGTTTTGACTCAGTCACACAAGTTTAAATCAGTCTGTTTGGCCAAACTGTTATAATTTTGTGTTAAATGCATCGGCATAAGATTTCAGGGTTGCACATTGCATCAACATCTTGATAATTGCACCCCAGGCACCTCGCTTAACATACTTATTTAAACTTATAATCCAACATAATCCCCACATCAACATACATACTTTAACATGATGATGCACGCTAGCATCACTGGTAGGGCTGTGTTTCAGTTAACGTTAACTGGTTTTCTCTGTTAATCACTAACAAAGAAACGGTTAATCGATTGTATGTAAATCACACTAAAAACAGTTAATAACTTTAAAAATCTTAGGAAAACTCAGTACCTATACAATAAGCTGTAACTTTTCACTTCTTCAATACAAAACAATAAGTTGTGTTTGAATATATTTAGATTTTTTTAGATTTAACTCTTTCACTCCCGGCCAAATGCATTAATTTAAACATGCTGTCCCGCAGTGTTTTTTACAATTTTTGGTCATTTTCAAATAAGCACAGTTTTTCTCAAATTTATGCTATGATTTAATATTTAGTATGGTTGGAAAGATAATATATCCCTCTTTTAAACAAACCGCACACCTAGAATCTACCTCCAATAAAGAATATATTATGTAAACTTTAGTGAACACCACTTTTTATGTAAAGAAAATTCTGCTTGACTTTGAAAATTTTGAGGTGCACTGACAAACGAAATACTCACTAATTATTGGTATGCCCAAATGATATGAAAATTGGAATGTAGATTGTCTAATAGTTTTTGTACTCAGGGAAAATTTGAACTGTATTTGTATCTTCAGTAGTTTTTTTACTATTCCTAATTGAACTTTTCCTTTATTCTAACTATATTATGAAAAATTGAACCAAAACGCATTGAAGTTTTTAGTTTTGTAGAACTAAAATAGTAAAAAGTATAAATAAGAACAGTGAAGGAAGTGTAAAAAGGGCATACAAAAGCAAACAAACACAAATACTATACTCCAATATTCTTCAAAGCAGGGCACACCGAACTAGCTAGTCTCGCCGCCTTTTTCTTTATCGTGCGCTCAGCAGGCCCAGCTGGATTCATGCTTTGGTGAACACGAAGCATAAACGCCTGCTGCGAAAACGTCACCAACGCTCTCCTTTTTTTCTCAACGGCACGAAATTCACAGAGAATGTAAAGAAAGACTTGCTTGACAAAAAGAGCTTCTCCGCAAGTTAACGCGACTCCTATTGGCTGAGTTAGTCGCTTGTAAATTCGTGTAAAATCGATAGAAATAAGAGGCGAAGCCTTGAAAAAGAAAGGCTATCACTCCTCGCATTTTTAATATTTCTCCACGAAAATTACAGAGAATAAAATATAGGGTTTCCTTGATCGAATGAGCCAATAGCTGAGGTCTCTACCATTACGCATTGCGGAGAAATCGTTTTTTAGATTTGCACCCATTTATGTACAGGCGGGATACCATGTTTTCCCACCAACTCGCGATATATGGCGAGTTGGGACGGAAAGAGTTAAGTAAACTATAGGCCCCTAATAGTGAACTTAATGAATAATGATTGAGAAACGGTTTCATAGTTAACCGAAATTTTCTGTTCACTAGTAATTCAACCAATATAATCCTGAGATTGCCTGGTATGTAACTAACCATTGTATGCTGTATGTAATGAAAAGTATTACCAGATTTAAACAGTTGTTTTGTTCTACAAACTACAGTTGCGAGCCATGATTACTCCCGTTACTCGCATGACGATTTACTCACATGATCTTCCATAGGCTATGCAAGCGAATTCTTACTCGCCCGAAAGTTTGTTGGATTTATTTGTTATTTTATGATGCATCATGCATGTTTCCAATTTCTCAGATGGTTGCATCGAAGTACATGTATGATGAGGGGATTGAGGATGAAGTTTTCAATGACGAATGGGCTGCATCTGGGTTGGCTGACACTGATCATGTGAATGAATTAGAAGCGGACTTCTTGAGGGCAATCGATTGGAGAGTAATGGTCAGAAAACCAGAGTTTCAAGCTACAGTGAAAATGATAGAAGCCAGGTAAACTTGTTTTAATCTACTTATAATGATTGGAAAACTTATTTTGATTCAGCGAATGGCTAGTATGTAATGAAAAATAAAATTGTAATGAAGATTTTTTTTTACTTAAAAATGCCATGACTTAAAGTTTCATTTATAATCAGGGAAAGAGCTGAAAACCTAATAATTCATATACCAAAATAAAAATACAGTCAGGTTAACTAATTTTATCAAATTAACATATTGGTGCATGATTTAACCATACACAGACATATTTGCCCATTCATTATTTGGACACTACTGCTTAATTTCTTGTCCAATTGATTTAAAAAATATTGTTGTTGTGTTTTGTAGTGGTGATAAAAAAAAGGCTCTTACGTTTGCAACATAACACATGTCAGTAATATTATAATGCTGCATTTATAAAACCAACGATTGCGTCATTGATAGCCTTAAGCAACACTCCACTCACATTACGCCGACGTGTTATTGCAGCTTTAAGGTTATTACAACATTACTGTCTAATGTGATGATTCTACAAATGCCCAGCTCATAATTATGTTTAAAGTTTTTGCCTTAGCAGCAAAGTTCTGCTGATTTGTTGATCAATCACGTAACTCAGAGTTTAATGTTTAGTGAATATAGTACTAGAGTAGTTGTATGTATTTCCATATTTATTATTGGTATATGCAGATCCCTCTAACATGGTTAGTAGTTAACCACAAAATGTCCTTAAAACAGTCACTGTTATATATTACTTTTGGTCAAAGATAAGGCCTGTTACTTCGTTTCTTAAATTTGTTTCTTTTACCACAGGGTGGCACTAGAGCATGGATTAGTAAGGGGATGGTTCTCATATACCGACTCAACTTGTCTTCTGAAATCTAAGAAGATTATCGACAATATTAAACGGACAATTGAACTCTTTTCTCAGGTACAAATGCAATTTGTAAAAAGTTTTTGGATGCTTTACAAACTATCTAACACAATCCACTGTACAGAATTAGGAGACCTGAGTTTACTATTATTCCCTGATGTGAAACAATGGTTTTATAATAAATATACATATATACCTGGTTAATAATACATGTAACCCGCATATTACTTACGTGAGCAGGTTACCAAAGTTACTGTGTTGAACATACAATAAACCATTTTCTCACACATTTTACATCTGGTTTCATGCAACATCCACTTATTGACTTGCCCACTAACACATCTGACTAGCTAGCAGCCTGGAATACTGCAGTATTCGTTAAGTTGTAAACACATGTTTTAGTTAGATGTATTTCTTTCTGCCAACGGTTATTTTTCTAGGCAATGTGCTTATGTGTTGTGCTCTACGGAAGTTTTGTGATGCTGACCATTACCAGTGTTGCCATGCTGAAAGCCAAACCAAGCAAAACTGTTGCCAATGTTCCAGTGTTTCCAGATCAAACGGTCTCCTTGGGGTTTGTGCAAGAAAGCAATGTGTCGTCAACTGATCCAGAAATTGAAGGTAAGTCACCATATGCTATGCATATCTACCTTTATGAAGCATGCTAGATGCAATATGCAGACACACTTTTCAGTTTATCATTGATATTCCAGATGCAACCATTGAAGAAATAACAATTGCCCTGCAAGAGCCACAAATTGAAATTACTTCCCAAAAACTGACCCAACCCACTCAAGCTGCTCAAACTTTCCCATCCGACCCTCAGCTTACACCCGTGAAAGGGGGTGGGATGGCTCAAGTGTTGACTCTCGTTGAGACCATGTTCTTTCTCTCTGTGCCGTCTTGTTTGGCAAATGAGACCGATGAAAATGAGCCGTATGTTTGTCCACGCTGCCAGCAAGATCAGGCAGCAAATCGATTAAACCAAAAGTGAGTTGTTGTGTTTTTTATAGGATCTGTTATTTATGTGTTCCCCCACCCTTCCCCTTGGGATGAAAAAACAGGGGTGTTGTTTGATTAACACTTTAAGTATTTTTTGTAACAGTTTGTTTTTTTACTTTTAAGTAATTTTTTTAACAGCTGATGAAGTAACTAAAATATGTTCAATGCTTATAACTATTACATTTTCAATAGGAACTGCTTCTTTTTCAAACACCAAGGAAAAGTATCAAAAAATCTCCCTGAAAACCCCAAACTCTACTTAACCTCTGATTCACTCCTTAAACACAGTAAGTGTCAATATGAAACATTTTACTAGTGGGAAAAGTCTAGTTTTACCACCATTTTAATTCGCCTCATGCCCACAGTTGGGTTGCCAAAGGCTGATTTTTTTTTCACATCAGTATTAAGATCATAAGAACTGAAATAAGTTGCTCAACTAACTGGTTAAGCATCACTATCTTATTTGCTTATTAAATGTGGAGATAAATCGTTTTTTTCAATCGATCCTTTAATATTAATTTTTTTTGACACTGCTTTCTTTCTTCTGCGTCTAAAACGTGTTAAGAACATTTTAAATAATTAAGCATATATCAAGCCATTGTTGAATATAATAGCCACAGTAGTGAAGATTAAAGCCACACTTGTGGTACTAAAACTAATTTGTTTCACAACGAGTTTTAACCCCAGTAATGCTTGACCAAATTTTTTAAATCAAACAGCACGTTTTTTATGAAAGAGGTGCCTGGTTCATGTAATGTTCCAGTACTCTGAACCCTAATGGGCCAGAAATCCAGCATTTAGTGGTAACGGACATTGCTTTAACACCTGAACCTTTATTGGGTTTTACTAAAATGGAAGCAATGCCCCAATCTCCTACAACACACTGCACTGCGTTTTCCCAATCTTAACAGTAAAACATGGATTTTTAAATAGCGTATTCTACTGAAGAATCCTCCCTACACTTACCTGTATGTCAAAACAAAACGGTCAAAATAGCCAGTTTTCGACTCACAGTTTAAATCTTTCCAGGTTTCAACCACAAGCACATTCCGCCAAGTGTGTTTGCACAGGAGAAGTCACTTTACTCCCCGATTTTTTTCCACCGACCAGTCGACGATGCCTCGCATTATCACTGCACGCACTCCCTGCCTGGTGTATTCGTTATCACTTAAAAATCCAAAGAAAAACTTCAGAAACATTTAGGTTTCCTTTTCACAAAGCAACTGGCAGTTTATTTTAGTAGTTTCCTGAATACAACGTTATCATTTAAATTTTTACACATTTAAAAATTTCACTTTTTTAAACGCTAGTTTTACCAATAGCCGTCGGATTGGCAGTTGTTTTTTTGTCACTTAGAATTAAATACAGTAAATTGTTGCAATTTTCGTAAAGTTTCACTTTTCATGCCTTCAACCTGCTTAATATTAACAACAGTAAACAAATAAAGTATGATAATAGACCCAACGAATTCTTGATGTTGACAAGTACATAATATTACGCATCGTGAGATAAAACTCAGGTGGCGTTACCACGGGTAATAGGCAGATACCTGACTTTAGTTTACTTGAGCTAATGTAGTAAATTGTATAGTAATAAGACGTTTCTAATGTTTAGGGTTGGGGTGTTCATCCCTGTGGTTTGAAAAACGCTAGCGATGTAATCACACGGGTAAACGTCAGATCACCACACTATCCAGGGCTATTGCAGTGTGTCGTTTGAACCCTGTAAATCCAAATAAAATCCGGTACTGCCACTCAGAATGGCTCTACGTTTATGGTTTTCCCATCTATCTAATACTGGGACAACCCGTTCGACGGGAGGAAATTACCCAATATGTTAAAAACTTACAGGGATGTGATCCGACACGTTTCCGAATTACTCTTTATTTTTGTGGTGGATAACCTTGGAAAATTCTTAAAAAATCGTTAAAGCGACATTCCGTAAGTGCCTTGGTCAAATACAGAACCAACTAGCTATTGTGACTGGTTTCGATCGTACGCTTCTCCAATAGTTTATGCTTTTCAATGTAAAATGAAAGCAATACCAGCGGTGTACAAAACAAGTTTTATTTAGCGCTGTAAACTTTTCTTAGCACTCATTTTGATTAAAATTTACACCCAAAACAATTTAAAACGATTTGACGTATGGTAGCCTAAGTTGCAATCTTTTTTTTGCCTTCACAACCGGCAAATAAAGAGAGATTTAAAATCTACCTCAAATTTCTTTGCTTTCTTTTTGTTATGCATTGTTTTCTTTAATATATTTGCACCTTGACATTTCCCACGTTTGTTTTCTTCACTTACCAGCCGTTGTGTTCCCATCGTTCGGATCTAAATTCGATCGTGAGAACTGGACCAGCAGTGATCTGGAAACTATATAAGCATTTTGGAGTCACCTGTCTCATACTTTCAATTTTAGATTGATAAAAAACGTCGGCATGCTGGTATATTTGTTCGCAATCTTTGCTTTGGCCTCGGGTAAGTTTTTTCGTGTTGTTGTGGGTCAGAGTGTTTGCCTTATTTAGGCAATGCTTTCACACTTATGTCTAACTAGGAGCATGAATTGTTGTACTAATCCTTATGATCAGAAATGACTTTCGAACAAATTAAGCTAAATGTCATCAGGTTAAAATAATGCTGCCCATGTACAAATACCCTGATGGGGTCCTAATAAACATAAACCGTCGAGTTCTGTACAAATATGTTCACCAACGCATTCTAAAAAAAGATTTCAAAACGAATGTTTGTTTTAGCCAGACCATCGCCACCAATTGGGCACCCAAGATTTCTTGGCAACACCCAATCCAATAGGATCGTTGGCGGTTCCGAATCTGTAGATGGACAATTCCCATGGCAGGTAAGTTTCAAATGTGGGATAGGCTACCTAGAATATCGATGTCCAACCTATTAGGCCGGTGGTATAGTGCAACGCCTTTAAACTGAAGGGTGGCATACTCAAACTTGTTTGCTAGCTAGTCGATTGTTACTTTGGGCAGGGCACTTAACGAATATTGCCTGAACCCAGCAGATTAGTGGGTTTTACCAAATTGAAGGAACGTGTAATCATACACAACACACTGCAATAGCTCCCGTAACCCGATGGTGATCTGATGATTGCTCGTGTGTTAACCTTTGGTTTTCCCATTAATGGGATAAATATGAATCTCCTATCCTATCCTACAACGTGTTTTTTGACTTTCCGTTTCTAGGTGTCCATGCAACAGTTCGGTCGACACTTCTGCGGTGGATCTTTGATTGACGCAACTCACGTCATGTGCGCTGCTCACTGCGAAATCACGTAGGTCTACTAACTAACAGCAGTTTTTCCCTTGTGGAGAAATAAATATGATTTACCGTACTTACATTGTATTAGATTGTGTGAAAATGTGTACAATGTAATCGGACATGACCTTCAATCGTGTCAATGACGACTAATAAACAATTTAAAAGAGAAAATAACCACTCTTCACAAAATAGAGTTGTTGGGGCCCATCAGGTCACTTAAAGCAGTGCCATTCCGGTTACTTATCAGTTCCGATTTTATAGATCCGGAGTCACTGCAAACTTGGGCGCCATCGATTACCGCTCACCAGACCAGACAATCGCTCAGAAACAATTCATCCCACATCCTAGCTACAATTCCGCAACCTTCGATTACGATTACGCTGTTATTGTCCTTGTAAGCGCAGCGACACTTAACTCAAAAGTGAGTTTTTTGTTTTTTTACCAAACTACAGTATTTTCATATTAATTTAAAACCAATTTTAATTTTTTTATTTAGAAATAAAGGTATTTGATATAGCTGGCGTGATTTCCTAAAAGTGTGCCACAAGCTGCGTACTGCAATATTAAGTACTTGATATTTAGAGATAATAAACTATAAATAGCTCAGTTGGTTAGAGCGTCGTCTTTCAGCCAAAATGTTAAAGGATAGGCTGTCTTTGGTGGTTCGTGAACAACGATAGAATCCAGTGGTTCAAACCAAAAACTATAGAAACGTCTCAATCGAAAATGTACGGTAGGTTATATTCGATAGGTACAATAACCCAACCCTCCGCGCGAGATAATTTGACGATTGCTTGTGTGGTAACATACATACCTTGCGTTTTCTCATTCACGAAAATAAGACATGAATAGCCTACCTTTAACACATCTTATTCTTGTGTTTATATTTTTAGGTGGACGTAATCAAACTCGCTGAACAAGGCAAGGAATACAGTGGCATGGCATCGACTTCAGGATGGGGATACACTACCCAATTCGGTAAGCAGCCATATTTTATTTATATTTATTTGTTTGCTATTCTTTAATGTTTGCTGTTCTTTTGATGAAAAAAAACTCGTTTTAAGTTCGGTAGCTCTCTTTGGGAAAGTTCATTATTTTTTTAAAGCATTGCTTATATATTAAAAGGCCATTCGTCATTTAAATAATAATGTGGTTAAATATATAAGTTTATTAATCAACACTATATATCGACCGAACTCCTTTTTTTGCAGTTCAGTCAACACCATACATGATGCAGTATACCGACATCCCTCTTGTTTCCCAGTCTAACTGCCAGTCCGCATGGGGCAGTGTAATTACGATTACAAACAGAATCCAATGTGCCGGTGGTGACAGACAAGTCAGCTCTTGTATGGTAGGTTAAAACCAACCGCTAACTTGTTGGTGGTGTCAATGGTTTATTAACACTATATCGCAATATCTTCGTCGTATTTAGCACCTGACATTTTGTTATGATAACTCCACTCCGATATGCGCACTAGGTAAACTGATAATTACCATTGTTATAACGATGCGTTTTTTCATCTAAGGAGATAAACATAAACATTTAAATGTGTAATCCAAAGAATATTATAACCTATGTTACGCAAAGTGAACAGAACTTACAAAGTCTGTAAAATTGTGGTAATCCTGCCACAATTACATACGTCACAGTCAAATGTCAAATAGATAAATCTTTAAAATGACCCATAAATAGATTATTCATGATTATCTCTAAAAAATAAAAGTCGTCACATCTTTAGCATTCGATGGAATCGTATCACACTATGCGGCCAGATTAATAAAGCTTATTAAACGGACTATTGCAAGTAAAATCGAAGCCGTCTGATTTTCTTTCCTTTATTACAGGGTGACTCTGGTGGCCCATTGACTGTACAGGACAATGGCGAAACTATTCTCATTGGAGCAGTGTCATGGGTACAGAGCAACTGCAGCCCTAACTACCCAGGAGGCTACGCAAAGATCTCAGCAGAGAGAAGCTGGATTGATGCACAGTTACTAAATTAAATAATAAACCTTTTGCGCCACAGCAAAAATAAATATTGATAATTCCTGATCAAATTTACAAGCCTCTTGTTTTTGTTTGTATAAATGAAGAGTAACTCAAAAGAAAATGTAACTTTAAATGTGAAATTCGATAGATTTAAGTCTGGAACTGATCGGAAAGTTACAAGATGTCTGAATACCGCTTCGATAGAGCACGGTATACTTTTGCGGTTAACATGATTTATCTAAACTTGTTTGGATTCTTATCGTTTAAGTGAGCAAATGATATATATATATATATATATATATATGTGCTATGTCTTAGTTTAGTTTATTCATTTTTAGCCCTAGTATTTAAAAATGCCTATAGTCGCGTCCAGCGCTTAAAGTTGGCGCGTTCGGCCAAGTCAAGCACGCATACACCCAAAAGCCGGGCACTGGTTGTTTGTTTTATTAGGATAGGATATAGGATATTCATGTTTATCACCGTGAATGGGAAAACAAAGGGGATTAACACACGGGCAATCGTCAGATCACCTCGCGCCCACTGTCGGGCGTGGAGCGTGTTATTATTATGTCGAGCGTGTGCTTCCTAGCCAGTTTAAGAAAAGTTTTTAAGTGTAGGCTGTAGATGTACGATAATAAATAACTTCGACCGGTTAGCTCAGGAGTAGGCAACCTTTTGCACTTAAAAAGCCATTTAACCGATATTCCACAAAATAAAAATTACTGGGAGCAAAACTAATACAATGGAACCCCGCTTGGAGACCACCTCGATAACACGACCACCTCACTATCAAGACCACTTCAGTACGGTCCCAAATAATTTACTATGGTAATGCATTGCATTGTGTTTCAATAACGCGACCACCCCGGTTTCCAGACCAGGACCGCCATATTTTGGTCCAAAACTTCAAATTTAACTCCGCTTAAGTGACCACACGTGCTAAATACAGTGCTTCCTCGATTATCCGTCCCTCGTTTATCCGGCATTCGATTATCCGTCAATTGGACCCAATGAAGTGTTACTTTACAATTTTGCTCAAGACTTGTTAATTGTCATTGTAACGTCACAAAGCTTTTATTTAACAAGACAGATTCAGAACTATTTCAATGAGAGAGGTGGAATAACTTTTGTGGGGCAATAAAATAGCCCTACTGTAAGTTTTGTTGCATTTGAATCTGCTTCTTGCTGCGTTGTTTTGGTTTAATTAAAGGAATTCAATTATGCGGTTTTTTTACTTATCCGTTCAGGTTTTGAAGGAATGCTGTCCCGACTAGACCGGATAATCGAGGAAGTACCTGTAATATGCTTTTGTCACCAAAATAATAAGTTTAAATTTCTTTTGTGACCAAAACATTAAGATTACATGAGCGCGTACACACACACAAACAAAATTGTGACAAACAGAACTGAATTTTATAAGATAAACTTCAGAACTAACAGTTGTTTAAAATCATTTTGCAAAAATAAGGTAATTTGGTAAAAAATTAGTAAAAAAGCAGACGTTTTGGATGCATATGACGACAACCTGCTCCAAAGCAAAATTCACTAACACGACCACCCCGCTAATGCGACCGCTTGATGACGGTCCCATTGGTGGTCAGGTAAACGGGGCTCCACTGTATAATATTTTTGTAATAAAAGTAAAACAAGTCTATGTGAGATAAAGACGCAAGTGTTCCGATCCTTATGTTAGCCCAAGGAGATTATACACCGTTGTTATAGTCTTTTTGGTTAGTTCTATCTGTGAGAGCGTCGGTGGTCTCTACGTAGCAGAAACAGGGTTGCCAGACGCAAAGTACGCTTTAACAGCCAAACTGTTTTTGCTTTACGGCCAAAATTCGGCCAATTCGTATCAAGTGCAAAATAAACTCTTTAATTTAGCCAATTGGGCTATTTATCTCTTTATTTGTTGAAAAATTGTATAATTTTAATTCCCTCCAGATTTGTTAAACCCGTTCAACTACTATATAGGAATTTCGATTGTTATTATTTTTATTTTAAAACGTCATAATCAGCTGTGTGATTTGTGAATGAGACAGTTGATATTAATTTATTTCCATTTTCTGTCTCTTTTTTTGCCTTTTTTCTACTTTAGCGTAAAAATAATATGACGCTTCGGCCAAAAACTTGACAATATGCTTATACGGCCAAATTCGGCCAGATTTTTCCGCACGGCCAAACTATTTTTTTTGCGTCCAGGACGATTTTGGTAAGGCCAAATTTCTGATATTTGGCCGTGAAAAAGGCCAAATGGCAACCTTGAGCAGAAATGCTAATTAACCAGCTGCTCAGCGCGCGGTAATCTGTGGGCTCGCGCTTTTTAAAAGCTGATTGCTTGAGCGTTGGCTGAGCTTGTTTAGCCGGCTGTCTGCCTAACGGTCTTTCGCGAGCTGCGCAGCGGAAAGTCTATTCTCCACAGATCTGTACAAATATGTTTACCAACGCATTCGAAAAAAAAATTTCAAAACGTATGTTTGTTTTAGCCAGACCATCGCCACCAATTGGGCACCCAAGATTTCTTGGCAACACCCAATCCAATAGGATCGTTGGCGGTTCCGAATCTGTAGATGGACAATTCCCATGGCAGGTAAGTGTAAAATGTGGGATGGGCTACCTAGAATACCGATGTCCAACCTATTAGGCCGGTGGTATAGTGCGACGCCTTTCAACCGAAAGGGTGGCATACTCGAAACACTTTGCTAGCTAGTCGGTTGTGTCTTTGGGCAGGACACTCAACGGACATTGCCTGAACCCAGCAGATTAGTGGGTTCTACCAAATTAAAGGAACGTGTAATCATACACAACACACTGCAATAGCTTCGGTAACCCGATGGTGATCTAATGATTGCCCGTGCGTTAACCTTGGTTTCCCATTAATGGGGTAAATATGAATATCCTATCCTACAACGTGTTTCCTATTCTATCCTATCCTACAACGTGTTTTTTGACTTTCCGTTTCCAGGTGTCCATGCAACAATTCGGTCGACACTTCTGCGGCGGATCTTTGATTGACGCAACTCACGTCATGTGCGCTGCTCATTGCGAAATCACGTAGGTCTACTAACTAACAGCAGTTTTTCCCTTGTGGAGAAATAAATATGAATTACCGTACTTACATTGCATTAGATTGTGTGAAAATGTGTACAATGTAATCGGACATGACCTTCAATCGTGTCAATGACGACTAATAAACAATTTAAAAGAGAAAACAACCACTCTTCACAAAATAGAGTTGTTGGGGCCCATCAGGTCACTTAAAGCAGTGCCATTCCGGTTACTTATCAGTTCCGATTTTATAGATCCGGAGTCACTGCAAACTTGGGCGCCATCGATTACCGCTCACCAGACCAGACAATCGCTCAGAAACAATTCATCCCACATCCTAGCTACAACTCCGCAACCTTCGATTACGATTACGCTGTTATTGTCCTTGTAAGCGCAGCGACACTTAACTCAAAAGTGAGTTTTTTGTTTTTTACCATACTACAGTATTTTCATATTAATTTAAAACCAATTTTAATTTTTTTATTTAGAAATAAAGGTATTTGATATAGCTGGCGTGATTTCCTAAAAGTGTGCCACAAGCTGCGTACTGCAATATTAAGTATTTGATATTTAGAGATAATAAACTAAAAATAGCTCAGTTGGTTAGAGCGTCGTCTTTCACCAAAAGTTTAAAGAATAAGCTGTCTTTGGTGGTTCGTGAACAACGATAGAATCCAGTGGTTCAAACCAAAAACTATAGAAACGTCTCAATCGAAAATGTACGGTTGGTTATATTGCAATAGCTACGGTTACCCAACCCTCCGCGCGAGATAATTTGACGATTGCTTGTGTGGTAACATACATACCTTGCGTTTTCTCATTCACGGAAATAACACATGAATAGCCTACCTTTAACACATCTTATTCTTGTGTTTATATTTTAAGGTGGACGTAATCAAACTCGCTGAACAAGGCAAGGAATACAGTGGCATGGCATCGACTTCAGGATGGGGATACACTACCCAATTCGGTAAGCAGCCATATTTTATTTATATTTATTTGTTTGCTATTCTTGTTTGTTGTTCTTTTGATGAAAAAAAAACTCGTTTTAAGCTCGGTAGCTCTCTTTGGGAAAGTTTATTATTTTTTAAATCATTGCTTATTAAAAGGCCATTCGTCATTTAAATAATAATGTGGTTAAATATATAAGTTTATTAATCAACACTATATATCTACCGAACTCCTTTTTTGCAGTTCAGTCAACACCATACATGATGCAGTATACCGACATCCCTCTTGTTTCCCAGTCTAACTGCCAGTCCGCATGGGGCAGTGTAATTACGATTACAAACAGAATCCAATGTGCCGGTGGTGACAGACAAGTCAGCTCTTGTATGGTAGGTTAAAACCAACCGCTAACTTGTTGGTGATGTCAATGGTTCATTAACACTATATCGCAATATCTTCGTCGTATTTAGCACCTGACGTTTTGTTATGATAACTCCACTCCGATAAGCGCACTAGGTAAACTGATGATTACCATTGTTGTAACGATGCGTTTTTTCATCTAAGGAGATAAACATAAACATTTAAATGTGTAATCCAAAGAATATTATAACCTATGTTACGCAAAGTGAACAGAACTTACAAAGTCTGTAAAATTGTGGTAATCCTGCCACAATTGCATACGTCACAGTCAAATTTAAGTCAAATAGATAAATCTTTAGAATGACCCATAAATAGATTATTCATGATTATCTCTAAAAAATAAAAGTCGTCACATCTTTAGCATTCGATGGAATCGTATCACACTATGCGGACAGATTAATAAAGCTTATTAAACGGAATATTGCAAGTAAAATCGAAGCCGTCTGATTTTCTTTCCTTTATTTCAGGGTGACTCTGGTGGCCCATTGACCGTACAGGACAATGGCGAAACTATTCTCATTGGAGCAGTGTCATGGGTACAGAGCAACTGCAGCCCTAACTATCCAGGAGGCTACGCAAAGATCTCAGCAGAGAGAAGCTGGATTGATGCACAGTTACTAAATTAAATAAACCTTTTGCGCCATAGCAAAAATAAATATTGATAATTCCTGATCAAATTTACAAGCCTCTTGCTTTTCTGTGTATGAATGAAAAGTAACTCAATAGAAATGTAACTTTAAATGTGAAATTCAATAGATTTAAGATTTGGACTGACCGGAAAGTGTCGATGTCTGAATAACGCTTCGATAGAGCACGGTATAGTTTTGCGGTTAACATGATTTGTCCAAACTTGTTTGGATTCTTATTGTTTAAGTGAGCAAGTGATATATACTATACCTATAGGCCTAGTCGCACCCAGCGCTTAAACTTGGCGTGTTCGGCCAAGTCCAGCACGCATACACCCAAGAGGGTACTGGTTGTTTGTTTCATTAGAATAGGATAAGATAGGATAGGATTTTATGTTTATCCCCGTAAATGGGAAAACCAATGGGGTTAACACACGGGTAATCGCCAGATCACCTCACGCCCACCGTCGGATGTGGAGCATGTGTTTATTATGTGGAGCGTGTGCTTACTAGCCAGTTTAAGAAAAGTTTTAAAGTGTAGGCTGTAGATGTAAGATAATAAATAACTTCGACCGGTTAGCTCAGGGGTCGGCAAGCTTTTGCACTTAAAAAGCCATTTAACCGATATTCCACAAAATAAAAATCACTGGGAGCAAAACTAATATAATATTTTCGTAATAAAAGTAAAACAAGTCTATGTGCGATAAAGACGCAAGTGTTCCGATCCCTGTCTTAGCTCTATCCGTGAGAGCGTCGGTGGTCTCTACGAAGCAGAAATGCTAATTAACTAGCTGCCAAGCGCGCGGTAATCTGAGGATTGCTCGTTGACAACGCCCCCTTTCCAATTCAAGCAGATAAATCATGAATAACATATATGCTATATCCTATATATATATATACCATAAAAGTATCATGTCTAGACGACATAAAGCTTCTATTTCACCTCATTTCAGCGGGAGGTCCGATGCTAGAGTGCTAGACCGGTAGGACTCGCACCGACCAGAGTAAAGTTTACGACGCAGCCATTTTATCTTCGGACGTCGAACATTTTCCAAATCGCACTCCGCAAAAGCTCTGATAATGTGGCAGTTTACTGTTTGATAACACCCCATTTTAAGCATATATATAGTGGATACAGCCATACAGATATATATTGACTAACTTTCTCTGATTAAAATTTACTCAAGTGAATTTGCAAAATATGCCTCAAGTGGTCGTCACTAGACTGTGGTCATAGGGTACCTTATTTTTAATTTTCTTACATTTCTAAGACAAGGCTATTGAATTGGTATGTTATTTGAATGTACATAGTTTGTCCTCACCTATTATCTCAATATATATCTTAAATGCTGTTTAAGGTGTACGGAGGATATTGGTAGTACGTAATATCGCACAGTACCATTATACCATTATATGTGTGACTTTAGGAATAAGTTTGTGTGTGTACAACCACATGGATTAAAATGGAGAACCGCAGAGGCAGTGATGAGGATTTTTTTGTTGTTCTTTATCCAATAGAATCATCAGAAAGAAATCAACTTTCACTTCGAAAAGGTATCAGTATTCAAAGACTTCTGCTAATTTACACATTTTTTATTTGGAGGATATTCATGTTGTATTTGTGGGAAAACGCTAGAAGCAGCAACATATAGTTATTCGCCAGATTAACTGTCTTCTACGATTGGTTTATAGGAGCTTTTGCGATGTGTTGTACTGGTTGCCTATATAATCAGGTGGAAAAGTTTTTTTTACTTTTAGTTCGACCCAATAAACAATTGTGTCAAGGTAAGTTTCACTAAGTGTCTTGTGAAGGGAAACTAAAAGGAGGAAAAGCGGTAAGGAAACTTCAAACAAAAGGAATATTAGGGCATAAGAGTTAGTTTTAAACATGGAGTTAGAGTTAGGGTTAGTTTAGGGGTTGAGAACGTTTAGGGAAGGGTTAAAATCAATTTCTATAGTTTTGGTGAGCAGTTTCCCTCCTTCCTGCTTTTCTCTCCCTTTTGCGTTGCCTGTCTTGCGCATGAAAATAACTGACTAGAAACTGACCGGTTTTGATGGACTACAACTTTTTAGCCGTAAGGTCAAAGCGTAACTACCAATCATATTGGTATATAATGCCTATTAATTAAAAAAAACAACCCGCTAAATAAACTTAAAAGGTAAAAGTAAAATCTAAATCATATTTGAGAATGTGCCCTGGTGGCTATAATATTTTAAAAGTATCTGGCCTTGAACATCGTTATCTTATGATCTGGTAAAGGTTACCCTTTTTAATTTTCTGAAATTATATAACATGATAGCGAGGCAAAATGTTTAAATTAGATAGTTACAGCTGTACAGTTATCGAGATACTTCCAATTCTGTTAACGACTGACTTTAAATTTGGTGGTTGTTTCATGACATTTACCATATGTACATACAGCATCTTTTTGGTGCAATAAAATGTATGTGTGAAACAAAAGCAACGTTTTCTAATGCAGCTCAGCGGAGAAATTTTCTTAATAGACAGCAAATCAGCAAATGGGGTTGATTTCAATTTCTAAGATTTGTAGTTCGGTGTCAATAGAACTACTTTGAAAAAGTATTCTCTTGTTTTTAAACCTGAACTAGAATTAGGTTTAAAATCAGGGTATTTGTTTAACAGATAATCACTGTTGAATCCATACACTGTCCATTAAATGTCCAATAGTTTAAGGTTTATGCCAGTGGTATGCAATGTTTCTGTGTTGGTTTTAAACCATAGCAGCACACTGTTCTATGAACAGTATTAACCATATTGTTTATTTACCTAGGTTTGGCGGCCGCGGCCGCGTCCGCTATATTCATTAATTTATATCCTTTTTTACTGACGTGTTCTAACGACTGTTCATTTTGCCATCTTTTCCCGTTCCCGAATCGTGATTATATTCGTTTGCCATTTTTTTTAAAACTGGGGCAAAAAATGAATAAACTAAACTAAACTAAAACTAATCCAACATTTAACCATTGAGTATCAAAAGTGATTAAAAGCTCCAAGTTATGCTATAAATCAGAAAAAAATGTCCTGATGTTTACGAGTTATTTTTATCAAGGTTGTCAGCTTCGTGTTCTAAGATACAACGGCACGGAAGAATGGTGTGAGGCAAAGGTCAGTTTTATTTTCCACATACATATTTATATATTTTATATTTTCTGATCAGCACATTCTGCATATGCAGTAGTAAGCTGTAATCTTTTGGTTCGTAGTTTGCATGTTTACTATTATTTAGGGTTAATACAATCCATAGTAACAAGTCATATGTACGAACAATCTTGGGTTAAAAGTGCAATCTTACCAGTTTGTTTGATAAATGGTGTTAATAGAGACAAATTGGTTATTTTCCAGGATTGCGATATGTTAAATGTGTACCGTACTGGTTTAACTAACAAACTCTGCCATGAACATTCGTTATTAAGATGGGTATTTAGGAAGTGTAATTTGTGCGCATCTGTTAATCCTATTGAGCAAAAAGCAGAACATTTTATTTTAAGATGTTTCAGAATAATTTGTTTCGTTTTCAATTGAATTTATGGGGTTTTGATGAAATTTGAAATAAAGCATCAGTCCGAAATGAATATGACTTTATTGCTGCTTCTGAAAATTAAAGAGTTATATTAAATTTATTAGATTATTTTAGTCATGCATTATGCTAGGAAGTTTAGATTTATAAATACAGGTTTTGTCAACTGGAGAGGAAGGAAATAATGCCAAGTGTGCATCGGTGGGCTCAGTCGGCTGGGTGCCAAGCAATTACATAACACCAGCCACATCATTAAACATGCACACGTGGTATCATGGTCCAGTGTCAAGGGCCGCTGCTGAGTATCTGCTTTCTAGCGGCATAAATGGCAGTTTTCTGGTCAGTAATTTTTACTTAAACTTTTTTTTGTACTAGTCTTAGGATAGTTATTTTAGATTGTAGATATCATTACAGTTTAATAATTGAAAGGCATCCTTGGTAAAAATAGTTATAGTGTGTTTTCTATCATTTATTAAGACTGTTCTTTTTGATATTTTTAGTTATATTTTTGTCCATACAAAAGTTTTGTAATTTTGTGCATTATGATAAGGAATTTATAAAGGTTTTGGATCGTAGAGGAAACACTAATAGCCTCTTGTTAATTTTAAATTCTGTAGTCTATATTTTTCATTTCCATTACAGGTTAGAGACAGTGAAAGTTGTCAAGGCCAACTGTCGGTTTCTGTTCGATTTAATGCGTCTGTTTATCATTACCGTATAAATACAGACAAGGCTGGCTTGGTAAGTACCAATAATTTTTTTGTATTCCTATACCGTATATTTATGTTAAATTAATGTTGTGACCGAGAACTTAATATGCGTAGTTTTGATTACAGTAAATTTAAATCGAAATCGATCATTAAAAAATTTGCTGTAATATTCTAATTATATTTTATACTGTAACCCGTTGTTTTTTGTAGTTCTACATATCACCGGAGCACAGGTTTAAAACCTTACCGGAATTAGTTCACCACCATTCTTATGCCCCTGATGGACTAGCCGCTATTTTACATTACCCTGTTGCTAAAAGTGCGAAACCTGCTGTAAGTAGTAATAGATAAAAATATGTTATTAACGTACCCTGTAAGTCAATGATACACATTAATTAATTTATCCCATTGTAACAGTAACAGTTTTATCCAATGATTATTGACATTTTTCTAATTTACTGCTTTCCGACTGAACTGCATTAAGACAAAAGGTCTTTTCCAATTTAACGCTCCAGTAGGGTTTATTAGGTTCGATGGTTCAAAACACTACAGGTACAAATTACTGTTAACACAGACCATTAATATAAAGACACAGCGACGCATACAAAAAGATCTGCAGCCCTGTTCAATGGGACCCATTAAAACCGTGGTCCTTGTAGGTGTACAGCATGTCCCCAGACTATGATGAGTGGGAGATTGACCGAAACGAGATCCACATGAAGCAAAGATTGGGTGGTGGCCAATATGGGGATGTATATGAAGCAGTTTGGAAGCGGTAATTTAACAATTGAATCGATATTTTAGAAAAGTATCATAGTTTTCTGAATTCTATCTTATTTTTAGGTTTAAAGTTGAATAGATTATACCCTAAAAGATTTGAATTTATGCACCTCTTGTAGTTTTATTAAAATCTGCTTCTCTTTATTGCCTATTAAAGTACCGGTACTTGTTTTAGCATGTTTACAGCATTTAAAGTTATACAGGTTGCTCAAAAAATCTTTACTGTTTATAATGACAAAATCAGCATCAGTGAATAAACAAACGCCTATTTGGCAGATATTGTTATGTATGCTCACCTTACTTTGTTACACATTCTGCCAAAGGCATGATTTTTTCTTTAACATGTTTCACATTGTATTTTAACATGTTTCAATTTTTGTTAAAAGATTTACTCACATGAAAGATTTACTTTCGCACGCAAGTGAATTTTTACTTGCCTGAAATTTGTTGGATTTTTGCCCTGTTTATGACACTTTGTCCGCGTATATCAACCAGGTACAACAAGACGGTTGCAGTTAAGACTTTCAGGGAAGACACCACCAACACAGACGAATTCCTTAAGGAGGCCGCTGTGCTGAAATCAATTAAACATCCCAATCTAGTACAGTTGCTAGGTAAGAGGCCATTAGCCTTATACACAGTGCCATATTACTCAGCCTGAAGGTATGGTTGGCATTGTGTCATCCTTACCCATGGGCCTCGGGTGAAATTAAATAAAGTGTGTAAACATTCACTGTTCATATTATGTCTCAATTGTGGTTATAACAAATCAATTGTTTGTGGTTATATCTTCGTCAGTGTTTTGTTTTTGTAATATTTAAGAATGTTTAATAGTTACCATAACATTTTTTAAAATTTATTATATGTAGCTGAATACCAAGAACGGAATATAAATATCTAGTATCTACCGCAGTATGCATATAAGATAAAAATAATATATATAATATAGTAGAAAACAATCGCTGCTTTTATATTAATATCAAAATTTACATAATGTTAATTTACTTTGAATTCGTGCCAACATTTAAAGAGATTTACGGTGTATATTATAAACTATAATTTGATTGCTTTAGCTAATACTTATTAATTACTTGCAGACTTAGCACTTATTAAAGTATGGCTAGTTTTACATATCTCGTGTTCGATTAAATGAACTAATTCAGCTTAGCTAGGACTTCCTATGAACTTTAAATTGCTTCCTTAATTGAAGCATTTAAACTGCCTCATTCGTCTGTATCTAAAATTAACAGCAAAAGTGTATTTGTATACTGGGAAAGTCCAATTACAAATTTCTGTCTGTATTTAAAATGTATTAACTTGTTGCGGCATTTAATATAGCTTGGCATAAAAAACACCTAAAATGTAAAAGTATCAAACTTTTTGTGGTGTTTTGCACAGGTAGACATTGTTTATTCTGCTATTATTTTTTATATACCGGTACCAAGTTGCTTGGTCAGTGTTATATTGTAAAATTAAGAAGGAAACAATAATATGTAAGCAATAAAAGGAATTTTGCACCTTTTTGAAAAATTTAGAAAAAAATATACATTTCAGAATAATTCTGCTTTTTCGACACAATGTTTTATGGTTTTGTTATAACACTGTAAATACATTAGTATTGTATCAATAGTACTTACAGAATAGTAGATGTACTACCCGACACTTTAGATCAAATGACACTGACAAAATATCTGTAAAATGACCGAAAAGTGAACCCATATTTCCAGCTAGGGCAATAATATTCCAGTTTTAGTTACACTTTTTTATTTACTGCAATTAAATGTTTAACCCCAGCCTTCAAGGCGGAAAGTGATGCTCAGGTGGCATTAATACATGGACGTTAGTGCATTGCACTGGCAAATGCACTCATTAAGTTTTTTTATTATATCATTAATCCACTATGAACAGGCATGTTCACCGACAAATGCGACTAGCAAGATCCTAGTTTTGGATCTCACAACCATTTAATTCCAGTCTGATTTGCTCCTAATTTGTCATACCAGCCTAATATTTTTCATTGAACAGGGGTCTGCACTCGTGAGCCACCGTTTTACATTGTAACCGAATTCATGAGCGAAGGGAATCTTCTGGAATACTTGCGTCGATGCAGCAAGGATGAAATAGATGGCATCGTGTTGCTGCACATATCAGTGCAAGTTGCATTGGCCATGGAGTACCTGGAAACAAGGAACTATATTCATCGGTGAATTGGACATTTTTGTCTTAGTTTTTGTGGTAATGTTAAAAGTCATAATGCAACTCTATATCAGTAATCAGTAAATGCAAAGTTACCTTTTGATAGTATTTATTCAAATAATTTTTAGTTATATCAACACATTTAATTAATGCAACTATGGCAGTCGTGTTGTAATTGTAGCAGACAAAAGCTAAACTAAACTAAACTATATTTTTTTTTCATCATTATACTGTGTCATTTCAGGTGTCATTATACTGTATCATTTCATGTACTGCAAACTGCATGAAATGACACAGTATTCAAAAACCAAAATAGCCCCTTTCGTGTTTTAGAATGTCAGTATTTCAATCCATGAATCCACTAAAAATCCAGGTGTATAATTTGGAGTTGTATTGGGCCGTCTATGGCAATTATGGTCCTGGTGCTTTTGTAGACCTGCCCATAGTATTGTAACATAATAGGTCCCGGTTTAAAACCTCAATGTTTCAATTTCTTCACATTTCAGCGACCTGGCGGCACGAAACTGTCTTATAGAAGAGAACAACGTCGTAAAAGTTGCCGACTTCGGTCTCTCTCGACTGATGGCATCTGGTGATGATTATACCGCTCGCGCTGGAGCAAAGTTCCCCATCAAATGGACAGCTCCTGAAAGTTTAGCCTACAATCGATTTTCAACGAAATCTGACGTGTGGTGTAAGTAGCATCTTTTTTTATTAATATATATAAAATCACCATACAGGAGTGTACATGTTGTTACCCTTAAAGCACAAAGTTTGTCTTGTTTTTTTATGTTGTATTATTGTTAATATGGGTATTGTGTTTCATTTGTAGTGTTAAATGTCAAATTTAGCATAATTTAATGTATTTTAGTGGTGCCAGAGGTACATTTTTTAAATGCTTAAAAAGCAAGCTTGCAACTAGGGCCGATTAACTTTATGCATTAACTTTATGCTTTATGTACATTGACTGCGTTGGATTGGAGGTAGGTTTGTGATCCACTCCTGAAAATAAACCCAGAGAATTAGTCTCTCATCTATATATTAAAAGTTACACAGTTTAAACTTTTATTTTTCTCAATCCAGGATTTTAACATGATGTCTTCTAGGCCTATAACAGGCATAATGATAATAATAACAACAGCAATATATTATGCTTGTAACCCACAACAGGCATTTCTACTAAAAAGATTTACATTTTTGTGGTTTAACTCATTATTTACACATTCTTTACTCTAGGCTTTGGTAAATATTGGAACGCTTGTGTGGCTGAATGGTTAACACAAGCATTTTATATAACGCTCCTTATACAAAAATGTTTTTCGTGATGAGCCCATCATGAAATTAAAACTTGGCCCGGTAAAAAAAAAGTAAATGTTAAGAAAATTGCTCTATATTTACTATATATTTTGGGGTAAAGGTTGCAATAAAGCATTGCTCTTTAGTTACTATATATTCTAGGGGTTCTAAACTAAAGTGCAACTTGATATACTGAGCTTTAAATCATCAAATATTGCAAAATATGAAGCGCTATCCCAGTTGCTAAAAACAAAATATCTATATTTGCTGTATATTCCACACACATACTCTTATATTGGCCATTTCTTAAATGCAGCATTTGGAATTCTATTGTGGGAAATCTCAACATATGGGATGTCCCCTTACCCTGGCGTAGACTTGAGCTTGGTGTATGAGAAGTTAGAAAAGGGCTACCGAATGGATTCCCCACCATGTTG
This sequence comes from Ciona savignyi, assembly GCA_000149265.1. Lineage (NCBI taxonomy): Eukaryota > Metazoa > Chordata > Ascidiacea > Phlebobranchia > Cionidae > Ciona > Ciona savignyi. The sequence continues at coordinate 279,988 of CH000572.1, read as the reverse complement.
TCCAAGCAATATCTACTCTCTTATGCTGGATTGTGAGTGCTGTGCTTTTATTTGACATGGAATTGCTTAGTATAATAATAGTAAGGCGAATAAAACAAACAAATTCGGATAAAAGTTTTATTAAATTGCTTGGTTAAATGACAATTGGACAAAAACACTTCAGTTTCAAAATTTCTATTTTTAGTAAGTATTGTTTCGTGTTTTTTTGTTGTTTTTACACTAATTTGTCAAAAAATGTTGCAGAATAATTATCGAAGCTACCCTCAATTGCTTACTCACAGAAAGCAGTACTTGTATTTCAAAATTGTGGTTTTGAATCATATTTTAAAAAAGTATTGGAAATGAACCAAGTGTCACTTTTCACATATTTCGTCACTTTTCACGTTTTTGTCACTTTTCACATATTTCGTCACTTTTTACGTTTTTGTCGCTTTTCACGTTTTTGTCGCTTTTCACGTTTTTGTCACTTTTCCTGTTTTTGTCACTTTTCCTGTTTTTGTCGCTTTTCACATTTTGTCACGTTTTTTTTGTAAGCATCTATCTTCATGTTAATATTTAATCCTCATCACCAGGTTGGAGTTGGGATGCAAACGAACGACCAACCTTCGCCGAGATAAGAGGAAGACTCGACGGAATGTTCCACGACTCTAATCCCGAGTTTGCTGGGAACAACAGGGAAGAAGTAAAACCCCCCACTCTACCAGGAAAGAAGCACAGGTGACTTCATCATTTTGTTAATTGATGTCTCATCTTGATTTTAAGACAAAATGACGGTGGAAATTCTTTCAAGACTTTTCTCTATACTTTTATTGCTTTCAACCAGTGCAACTTCCTGAAGTTCGTATTCTACAAATCTATGTAGATAAGCTGTTGTTGTGTATTATTTCTTGTTTGAGCTTGGGTTATTTTTTTGCATTTTCTAACTTGGAAAAAATTCAGGTTATCTGACAACGGTGGGTCAAGTGGGGGATTACCCACCCCCGTTGCAAGCCCCATGCTAGAGCGAGCATCCAATTTCAAAGACCTCCCGTCTGAAACAGGTTGGCTCTAAATAAGTTACGACTTCCAGCTCATATCATAATATTCCTAAAATATGTTATCTGTAAAGTATATTGATATTATTATGTTGCGTTTTTCCAGTGGGATAATGTGTACTACCTTATTCAAGGAACCTCCCAATTATACCCAACACACTGCAATAGCTCCGGCGCGAGGTGATCTGACGATTTCCCGTGTGTTAACCCCCTTGGTTTTCCCATTTACAGGGTTAAACATGAATATCCTATCATTTTCTTTCAAAGTGCCGTTAAATGTGAAAATACTTTGTTTACCTCATAAACAAGTATGTTTTTCATGTTTCTAATTAGAATTCGACAAGCGGCGATGTATTTATAAACAGTTAACACTTTGTATTTATAAACGATAAAAACCGACAGCAAGAATCCATGTGTTATTGGTTAGCACTTAAACTTGACTTCACTCTAAGCCACATGCAACAAAGTTTGTTTGATTTTGCATTCTCTTTAATTCCATTTTCACTTTCAACTTAATCTGCACAACAAAGAAGTCAAACATAGAGATTATCCACTTATGGTCGGATCCTAGCAGCGTAGTGTCTTTCTGGTTGCTTAGGGCATTGTCATGTGCCTGATATTGCAGTTTTGAACTTAGTATGTGCAATGTAAGCTAATATCAATATGTATAGTGTAGGTATTTGGGCAGATGAACAAAAATTTAGTTTTTTTAGGAAAAAGAGGGTTATGTGCTTAAATATTAAATATGTAGAAATTATTTCATATACCTAGTTTAAGGATTAAATGCCTAAATAGTTTAGATGTTGTATCTATTTAATATAAATAGTTGAAGTTTTTGTTAAATTTTTTGCTCAAGTTTAAATTAGCTTGCTGAAATGTCCTGGTTTAAATTTATAGGCAGCAAGAAGATCAGCTTAAATGGGGAGAATGCCACAGCATCACAGAGAATGAGCCATGACAACTTAAGGTAATCCAGATATTTACGTATTTTGACAAAAAAACTATAGAACAAATTTAAATTTTGACTTGCTTTTGTTAACAAACTAAGCTACAGGTACGAAATTAGGTAATTAAGATTTTTAAATATTTTGACAATAAAACTTATCGAAATGTTGTACTGAGCTATTAGAACTTAATTAAAAAAATTGACATTAAGACTTATTTAGTGATGTTACCCGAGCAATTGAAAATTTTTGTCAAATTTTACATTTAGTTACTCTCAGTTTTTTTCCACTGTCTGAAGTAGTGATATGAATAAGGATATGTGGTATATACACGACAGCATACTAGCTATGGTTGAATTATCTTAACGCATTTGTTATTTGATGTAAGAATCGATTGTAGGGGGCAACAGTAAAAGAAGGAGAAGCGGGAAGGAGGAAAACTGCTTCTAAAACGATTCAGACTAATTTTAATTCTGCCATAAACACTAATCTCAACCCCAGAACTAACCTTAACTTCAACCCCATGTTTAAAACTAACTTTAATTTAAATTCCCTCATCTTTATTTCAGTGTGCAGTTTCCATCCTTCCGTTTTTCCTCCTTTTATTTTCCCCCCGATTGTAGGGAATGACTTAGGTTAAAAACTTGTGGAATCTTTTCTAGTTAAAATAAAACAAAATGGTTCACTGATATTAGATATGCTTGTGAATCGGTCAACCACATTAAAGGGTTCCAACACGGTCATCAAATATTATGTGTCACAAACTTTTTGGTATCCCTATTTTGCGACCTATTTATTGAAACTAAATTGTACCAAAGTGAATCCCATAGCATTGAAATAACCAACCCACATAATACAAACAATGGTTTTCCTAAGCGATTACTCACAATCTGAGTCCGTGTTTTATTGTGTGTTGTGTATTTGTGCCCCAAAAGTATTTTGTGAAGCTCTGTTCTGGCACAATTGCAACTCCAAGATAAGTCTTAGTTGTAAAACAAATTACGAACAAAACTTATACTTTTCAGGCGATATATGTACCTTTTTGTTTAAAAAAAACACCCGTGTATGTTCAACCAATATTTTTTCAATTTTTTTAAATTTCTTTTATACATCTGATGGGATACATAAAGGCAGTTTAATTTCAAGACCGTTGTTTCAATTTAACCATAACCACATAACCCTCATTGATGTTATCGATATTATCAAAACAGTTCATAATGAATGGATGAATGTAGTAAACCTACCATGGATGATGTATCATCATCCTCTGATTTCCCAACAGATCGAACAACGGTTCCACCCTCCACTCCACTGGATGTTCTCGCTTTGCCGTTCCCACCGCCCCTGGAGAGGATAAAGTGAAGAAGAAGAAGCGTCAAGCTCCGCAGCCGCCGGTGCGCGTCAGTTCGTTTCGCTCCAACGAACCTGAACAGCGACACCAAGTGGCAGCAACCCTATCAACATTCACAGGTTGTGGAATCTTTCATAACTTTGACCCTTTTCCTAACAATGTGGTTGACTCACTGAACAAGTTTCCTTTATGTCGGTGAAATTTGAAGTTATCTCCAATAAATCTGTTTCGGTTTTGTGCGATAATCTTTTAAAGCCTGCAATTAACAGCTGGGAGTAACAGGTCTTCTATGGCCCTTATTCTAGGTCCAGGCACTATCATGGACCCTGTCAGACTATTGTATTGTTTAATGTATATTTTATCTAAAATCAGATTCTTTTTGTATTTGTGGATCATGTATGTACGCACCATGGTTTTAGGATGTCAATTCCAGGATTCTACCTTTCCAGGTCGCCGCCCATTATATGAGGACTCACGACCCATCTCACCCCATCATTGTGATGTCATCGAAGAAGCGACCAATCATGAAACACGGGAGTTGCGTCGAGCATCGAGCTGTGATTTCGACACGAGACCTCGTCTGTACAGCGCTTCGTCTGCAGGTTTGCCTCAATTTTCTTAAAAATAATCGCAGCTCTATCTTTAATATTTGCTTCTCTAGGTTCCGGAGAGGGCAGTGACAATCAAAACAACAACCTAAGCCTCAATTTCGCCGTGCCCACCTCCACAGACATCCAGAAAATCTCCCACAAGGAAAAGAAATCCTCACTTTTCCAGAAAATCCTCCCGAAATTTCGCAACAAAAAAGCGGCAACGGATTGCGAGAGTATCGGTACATAGAAAATTTTGTCGATTTTAAAACGATGGTTTTTCAAACAAATTATAGGAAGTTAAAAAGTTACCAAAAAACGATTTTTGGGTTATGAAATATTCCAATGAACATGTTGCTTTTACAAATGAGTTCAGATATGTATTAAAGAAACACTTTACATAAACAAGCAGACAGTTCTTTTTATCACACAGGTTTTTAAAAAGAAGTTGACTTTGATATTTCTGAAAATTTAGTTAATAAACTATTTCCTAGATGACGAAGCATCCGCGATTGCAAGATCTCAAAAACAGCCGGATGGTTTCTTCTCCAGGGGAGGCGTCCGTAGATCCTGGAAGAAAGTCACGGGACACATGGCTCCTAGGAAGTCGAGCAACAAAACTCCTGAGCATTCCGATGATATACCATCCTCCCCCGTCATATTTCACCCACAGCTGGCTGCACAGTCGGGTGTCAAACTCACCCCGAGTAGCGCAGGCCCTGTGCGAAGGGCGTCGAACGATGAACGAAGATCATTTCTCTTTCCCCCTTCCAAACAGGAAGAAAGGTCAAAAAGCGAAGACAGCCACCCGCAAAAACCTCAGCGTACCAAAAAGAACCTCCGCGAGGCAAACCTTGAAAACAATTTACACGGATCGCGACCGACTGAGTTCAAGGAATCACTCACCACAAGCAACACTTTCACCATCGCTCGGCTGAACGATCAAGAATCGCCAGTTTTCCGCCATCAATCCTTCGGGTCCGACGACCAAACCCCCGATACACCTCCGCCATCGTTCAAGCCCCCAACGCCCCCGAGAACACCCCTAAGCGCATCGAATTTTAATGTTCCACCAACAAAGCGTCTCAGCCACTCCCCGATAATCCTGCATTCCGCCGGGACCTGCCCCCCACCACGAAAACGCTCCGACAGCGCTCGATCCTCTGATTCGCACAACAGCATCACTGCGATGAACCCCCTCACCGCCGCAAGACTATCACTACGCAAACGGGGGGCACCCAAACCAGCCCCAGTCCACCTGACGAAGGAAGGCTTTATAAACGTCCACAGAAAAACGCAAGCCACGCTGAGAACAGCTTTAAATGACAAGGTATCTAAATATGTATATGCTAAAAAAATTAAAATTCATCCTTTTTAAAATTTTTTTTTAAATATGTCTTTTGTGTTTTTCTTTTGTGTCTATCAGCCTTAGGCCAAAAAGTCAATGCTAAAGAGGTTTAAATTTTTTAAAATAAAAATAAATAGTCTTTATATGAGGCATATTGATCATATACTTGTATTGATGAAGGTTCACAGGTTTTTTGTCTTAGTTGTTAATTGCCCCAGGCGCAATTAGCCACCAATTCTTGCATTTCTTCCACACAGTCAGCTGAATACTCAGCGATTGTAGAACTACAACGGCTGATCTCGACTGCCCTCGACTTCTCGGACAGTGTCCCCGTAAGAAACCGGTTCCAGTTCCGAGAGAAAGTTGAAACTTTGGAGAAAGAAATCTCTGGTGTTTCGGCGCGACGCGGCTCGAACGAAATGCTATCTAGGAACCACAACTTCCACACGGCATTCGCGTTGCAACTCGTTAATGACATGTCTACGTTGGTTTGAATTTCAGAAAATTATTGTTTTGTAAACATATTTGGCTTCTTTGCAATTTCTTCCATTTTCTTGCAATTATTCCTCAGCATGTTTTAATGTCATTGGATACAGTACATGCATCTTCTTTAATTCATATAGCTGGCTATCTAAGCCTTTATCTTATCTTCCATTATTGACTTAACCTTACTGGTACTTCCATTTCTGCAAAATCCACTGGCTCAGTTGTAAAGATGCCTCTGATTCTGCCACAACCTATTAATAGCCAATTTGTGGGACCAAAACCATTTCAATCGTTACTGCTTTTTCTCTTTTTTAATCATATATTAATGTTCCTGTTAATCTACCATCTATATTTATATTTTTCATTGAATAACACAATGGGTTCTGCTCCCAACTAAAACACTATGCTAAAGATGTACAAAGGCAAAGTGTTTCCAGCAATATTTCCGTTTTGTGTTTTATTCCAAATATGTTTTTGTTATTCCTGTGCTAATCGATATATGGTACTTACCAATTTTTCAATTTGATCTTGTTTTGTGATACATTTCTTTATCATGATTTTTTTAATTTGGTCAATTCTTGATTTGGCACATTTTCCATTGGTTCTATTAAACACATTATTTTTCTTGTGCAACACTGATTTTTAATATGGGGTTTGAAAACAATGCTGTACACGGTTTTAATGACATAAACAGCAGCAGCCGCCGGCGGCGTATTTAAGGTTTTTCATGTTCAAGAGCATTTTCTCCTAATCCACGCCATTCCAGCGCAATCGCCTTGTTAACTCTTTAGGTCGGGTCAAAGCCATGTAAATGTAGAACACTGACTTCGCTTGCTAACTTTTGCGTAGGAACTGCGAAACAATCCGCGCTCTTTCTCACATTTACAGGTTGTTTTACATCATAAAATTTTGTATTTAGTTACTGTAAAACTAACAAAGATTTCGTATGGACATGTTAATATTTAACAACGATAAGCACACTTCACTTTTATTATTAAAAGGGAGATATGAAATCTACCCTGCGACCGACGCTGGGAATTACCTACTTAACCATGTAACTATAGAATGACGAATATTAAATTTACGGTATAAGAAAATGAGGTTTTGGTGTATATCTTTAAATTTGTTGTACAAACACCCAAGTAAAATCAACCCTTCGGAAGTTTCTTTTAAATTTTTTGAGGAAAAAAACGTTTTTTTTTTCAATTGCAAATTGAACTGTACACATGCATTTATTGGTCTACCTATTTTGCATTTAATTCTGACCATTAAATTTCAGTTTAAACATAAAGTAATTTTCCACCTAATTTGGCTTGGGTAACCCCTTCTCGACCCAGAGTCGATTTTGTAGGGTATGCTTAGTTTTATTTTGCTTAGGTATTCGACATTAAACATTAATGAACACGTCTTCGATTTAAAACTACTACGCGAAAACACGTTTGCGCTGGGTCCACACACACGTTAGTGAGCAAACGGAAAGGTGTTTGATTCTTTATACAAAGTATAATCTCTTGATTCAGCTTATGAGAAACGAACCAACTGTGCCTATGTACGTATGTATTTACAGACTACGGTTATTGCACCGCGTCGTTACAGAAAAAACGAAAACGGGCGTAATTTTTTATGGTATGGGCCCTTGAATTCAATTAAAATAATAATTTCAAGATAAGGTGACCTAAAATACGCGTTTTTTTACTAATTTCGTTTTATTATTTGGCAGAAATATTATACTATTTATCGATTACGTATGTAACATAGAAATCGCATGGTGGGACCTCTATGAAAGATATACAGACAGTGTGTATTTATAATATGCTCCCACATAAGATTATTACTTTCATCGTGTAATAATTATATGATATACTATCAAAATAAAACGTGTTAAGCGTACTAGAATCTAGTTCGTCTAGTGTAGTAAACTATTTTTTTTCTTTTCTGGTGATTTGTTTGTATTGAATTTTTTTTTATAAATTTATTTTGTCTAGCCGTATCTTTTGGTCTGTTAAAGCAAGCTTTGTATATGGTATATATAAATGGGCTTTATGAGTTAGTCAGTTTTTACCTTCGCTGGCATGACAAATATGTTCTGTATAGACAAGAAAACATGAATGATAAAAGTTAAAGGCTCGCATATTTAACCCCCAAACAACAGCAACTACCTGTTATCCAACATCTCCCCCGCATAACGAAGAAGTGCTTCAGTTTCCTTTAAAACATGTGATCACTGTTGCCATACTTATCCCACGATTCTTTTGACATGACTCCTCCAATTGAGTTTGTCTTAACCAAGGGGATTTAACAAAAAAAAACAATGCAAGGAGAGACTACAATAGCTAGCTTGTAAGTTTATTTTATTGTATGTCAAAAACCTGTGTTATAACACCTTTTTCTCACGTCTGGCTGGGAAAAAATGGATAACAGTATTCTTTCATAAAGGTGCATTTTTGTTGGTTATGGGTAATCTGGGCATTCGGTTAAATTATGTCGTGAAATAAAAGCCTGTGGATAACGGGACCTAAGTGGCAAAAGCGAATTTTAACAACAGAACTATCCATGAGAATTACTTAAGAAGGCTGTCATTGCAATAACTACAACAGGCATCATAGCCTTCTACAACAAGCAGAAACACGGACCTGGTATGTATATCAATGGCTTTTTCTTTATTTTGTTATTTCTTGTTATCATCATAACCACATTTTTTTGGATTAAGGAGAATTCGTATTGTGTCATACATTTAATATGTTTAAAAATACAAAAACATAGGGATAAAAAACAAGACTCAACTAGTGCTATCTAACAATTTTAAGTTGTTTGGCAAAGGGTTTTTAAACTAGCCGTAGTCTTTTATTTATAATGAGGATATGTTACTTTTGTAAACAATGTCACTTTTGTAAGAACAAGTTTGAAATTTTGTATTTCAGTTTTATATTTTACCCATCAACAGTTGAATATGAGTGGCCGTCCTGCGGGTCCGCGTCGCGGTAAAACACGGTCACCGGGTGGAAGTATAAAAAATGAGCCGGGTAAAGGTGACGTCGAAGCAATAAGTTTGCACACGAGGGTTCAAGAGATGTTTGCTGCCCACCTCGCAAGCTTGCTCAATGATCCAGCAGGTAAGAAATATATTGCCATTTGGTTACCTCCAACAAACCATAAACACCAAGACAGGTGATATTTTACTGCTTGAACAGCTCTACAGTGGTACATATGGGTGTAAAGCATGGATGATAGCATGACTGATGTTTTTAAAAAACATAGAGATTTTTTGCAATTATTTTTTGAAGTTTTAGCCAAAAAAACAGTTTCATAGTTCAAATAACATTATTCCAAAGTTCTACTATAGGACCATCGCTCAAAGTTATAAGCTGTTGATAAGCCCTTTAAATTGAATACCGGTAGTTTATTGATGATGTTTTTAACATAATTTATAAAATGAGCAAATTGAGCATAGTTTATAATTAAAATGCCGAATAATGATTTTACCTTACTAGACAATTGACTTTTATAAATTTTGGAATAATTTGCATTACAATAATAATATTATAAATGTGATCCTCTTACACTTGTACACTCAAGTTTATTTGATTTTAACAGCTCCACATTTTAATGTGTACAGAAAAAATAATGCATACATGATTATTTTTAGTTGCACTTAAAATATGATTGGATTTATGTATAAGTTCCTTGCTAAACTATGTGTCGCCCAAATTTTTTTGTAAAATAGCATTGTATTGCAGCATTGGAACTACAGTGCTGTGTAACGTATGGAAAACCATGTGGCTGCATACGGAAGTACATCCTTGTTGGATCTGCCTGGAAAGAAAGTGTGAACCGAAATCTTCATGTTACACAGATAAAAGACAAGTACGTTTTACATATATACCATCTAGTAGCCTATGAAATCCGTATGATTTAGGTTTTTGTGATTTTTGTTAATTGCACACTTTTCTTTAGGGCTTTACTTTGTTAAAATAATTTTTGTTTCAACAGTATTGTTTTCACCTAGGTTTGGTGGCCACGTCAGCTATATTAAAATAGTGATATCCATTTTTAAAAGACGTGTTTTAACGACTATTCGCATTGCATTTTTTTCTGCTTCTGTGTCTTGGCCTTATTTGCCATTAATTAATACCGGGGCAAAAAATAAATAAAATTACTCAAACTAAAACTAAAAATTGTGATTACCATGTTTTTATTGGCACGTACCAGTAATGTAAACACCATTGCAGTGCTAAAGCTATGATTGTGCTATACTTGTACATTGTTTGTATCGTTTATTCAATTATTTATCTATGTAGGCCAATTCACTTCAGTACATTCAGGTTGATTATTTATATTGCAAGAGTAATTCAAGGTTTCCTAATTTTTGTGTTTGGGTTAGAATTTTAATATGTTTTTGAGGTTATGGGGAAGTACATAAAGGTGAAAATATGGAACTGCAGAAATATGGAAATTTATACTGATACCAAGTCTGCAAATTTTAAAAATTTCGGAAATACATATATTTTAGTAATTTCTAACACCACTAATGGTAATGTGGTTTACAAAGAATTTTTAACAACTTGCATTTAATTTGTGTTTTTCCGTTGTTTTATATTTTCACCTTAGCGTACACAACACACAAAAAACTTGGGGTTCCCCTAAGTGAAGTTACACTCACTGAAGTAACAACTGTTAAATTGTCTCCAATAAAACAGGGATGACAATCAGATCGCTGCCATAGACCAATCGTCAACAAGCGAGCTTCAAATTCGCCGAGCCCAAGAACTCGTCGCGATCCTACACCAAGCATCAGAGCTTAAAAAAGAGAAGTGTTACACAGTCAACACAGAGAGTGCTGATGGCAAGCCTTTAAAAGAGCTAAGGTTTTTAAACTGTCAACACTGGATTAAACCAAAGCTGTCCATATGGACCGGTAGCATTTTTTAATGAATTATAAATGCGTTTAAATTCATTACAGTAAAAACGTGTGGATTTAATTCCTGCTGTAATTAAATACTGTACAGCGATTTGTGTAATTAAATAATTCTGTTTTGTCTGTAGTTTGTAAATCAGGGTGTATTGTAAATTATTTTTACCTGTGTTAGGTTGCTATAATTCAGAGCTTCCCGCCTTTGTATACTTATCATTCTCATAAATATCATCGAGTATGGGAATCCCGTCAAAAAACATGAGTATAATGCAATCCGGGCATGCAAATTGGTTACTTTGGTTCAAATTTTTACAAAACCTAAAAATAATTATATTGATATGGTACAACTGCAGTCAAAACAGGTCTTTTTATTGGTAATATTGAAATGGTCATCTTTTCATTATGGTTAACTTGACAATATTAAAATGTTGACTGTTACCAAAAAATTATTAGGGGTTGTATAGAAATGATTTAATTTAATGATTACCATTTATACAAAAGTGAATACAGTCCATATGATATTTAAAGTTAACAGACAGCAGGGCAAAACATACGCGAGTAAATCTCTAACGCGAGTAACAGAAGTAAATGAGCCGTGTGTATATTAAAAGGTCGTAATGATGAGGATTTGTTTTTATTATTTCCTTATACGTCAGTTGAATAGATAACGGTCGCGGTAAACGTTAATTAGTTTTTTATTTGCAAGAGTAAATTCTCACTTGCATGTGTGCGTCATAAGAGTAAACACACGAGTTTTCTTCACACACATTTTTTGCCCTGTTACAGTGCACAAAAGAATTGATGTTATCATCCATGCATGAATAATATACATTGTAAATATATATACCACGATAGTCCCTCTATTTTATCTTGCATGATGTTAAGGTCTGATCATTTTACAGTCTATAACAATTTTGGGTAAAGATACAGCTGTCATATTTCCAGTATTACAAAACATTATTTTTTATGATGTATAAATCAACAATATTATGTTATATATAGGGCTATGTTATTGTCAGTTTATTAAGCCTACACATACAAGAAGGGTTTAACAGGGTTTAGCAATTAGTGTAAAAAGGTTTCTAGGAATGTTTAATTCTACCATTGTATGAAATGGTTTGTCGCTCTTGAATATAAAGAAATGTCCAATTAACGAGGATTAGATTGTTTAAGATTTTAGTGGTTTAAGATTTTAAACTGGCAGTAATTTTCCAAAAATGCTCAATTGTGCCAACTATTCTTTTTGGTAAATTTTTATCAAAATCTAGGTAGTTTTAGTATATGGTTCTAATTGTAATATACTTATTGTAGTAATGACCATTTATTCGTAATGTGGGAATTTTAATAAGCATTGTTGCCATTGTGTACATAAAAACTAGTGTTATACCCAGTAATATGTCCATTATTAAACTTTGCCAAAATCAATAAACATTAATATGATAATTAATAATGTTTTAAATTACACTCACTGCTAGTAAAGTGTATGTCCCAGTATGTGATTTAAAATATTTAGCGCTTTTTTGTTTTTACCTCTGATTTCATTTCTTCCAATGGTGAGAAAACTAAACCTGTTTCCATTAGGGGATTGATTGGGCTCGGAAATGGTCGAAAACGTTCGAAAAAGTACGAGGACTACGTATTGGAAAAGCGTGGAACTCTTCGTAACAACCACAACTTGTGCGAGAAAGCAGCGCAGAAATTACTCGGATATTCTATAAACTTCCTGTACAAAAAACTAAGGACCAATCCACAGGTAGGATATCCCTGGCTTGTATAGAACTTAATCTAGTAGACATTATTGTACGCTGTATTGCAAGTAACCCTATGAGCAATGAACTTTTTACCTCACAGTTCGTTTTTGGGTTTTTATTATTGCCAATGATAGGGAGTTTTGGTTTTGGAAGCAAGAATATGTTTGAGAAGTATTGTTTAACTCCAAGTCATGGAATAAGCGTTATGAATTTTCTACCCAAAAATATATGATTGCAACTGACATCTGTATTCATAGTTTTCCATTGTTTGTTCTCCCCTTTTTTCAATGTGATATAGTATTTACTGAAAATTATTTTGTATTTCGTTCTATTTAACCACTGATGTGAAATGCGTCTACAGGTACCTTTATTAACAAATCTTAATAAAACTCACGAATTTTGAATACTGCTAACTGTATTTTTCATTTCTCTGTGTAATCTTTAATTTGAATCCATAGAAAACATCAAGGTTGGTGGCCACAAATAAGGCAGAGCGCGCTTCTAAAGTTCCACGGCATTTAATATCGCTGCAACAGCTCAAAGACATGGCTTCCAACCAACAAGGCGCTGTGAGTTGTTTGTTTTGCTAACCTAACCTGCATTCCTGCTCCGAAATGCTTTGTAAACAGACCAAAACAGTAGGCACGACTTCTTATGCAATCTTGCAGTCATGTGTAATCACACAACCGTGTGTGTATATGTCAGATCCATTATAATCTCGTTAAGAATGCCAGAAAACTGAAAATCATGACAACAGTTGTACGAGTGCCAAAACTAGTTGGACTTTAGTAACCGCAGAGTTTAAAACTAGATAAAATAGATTATCTGCTGCAATGATTTTGCGATTAAGTGTTTTTAGGTTATCAGTGTTACTGTGTTACATCGTTTATTAGAGTTTTATTGTGATAATAAATGTTGAAAAACCAAAATGATTTTGTTGGTAAATTAGTCCAAATTTTTTTTAACTCTGAAGCAACTATCCAAAGCTTTCTCTGAAGCATTACTATTTATTATAATTTTGTTTAATTTTTTATAAAGTTTTTGCTTTCAATGGATCTATGTGGTATCGGTTAGACTGAAAAATCAAAAGACAACCGATTTATGCCTGTACCACACAAAACAATCAGTCACTATAAAGGGGGTAGAATGAAATTATAAAAGTTATGTTGTATAACATGTGTTATTTTTTGTCACTAGGATGATTGAAAAATGTAGATATATACGAATTCATTGGACTAAACTATCAATTGCTGAAAAATTGGTTTTAATCTAAAGAATTAATTGTTATTAATTTTTTAAATGCATATTTATAGCTGAACAGCTAAAAACTACATAAAATAGGCATCTATATACACTCTGTACTTAATCAATGCAATACCGTTCACTTCGACTCCCAAAATCATCCAATTTTTCATCCAAAAGCACCAATGTTGCTGTCGGAACTGTATCAGTTGGCTGGTGAAGCAACGTTTCGATAAAATCGTCGACTGGAGACAGAGATTGGAGGGAAGTGGACAGCGGGTGGCGCAAGAGATTGTGGCTGAGGTCCTGCTAGCTTCCGGTAAGCTATCCTGCAGTGAATTAATAAAATTGTATTTTAAAATTGTTAGAGAGGAAATCTTCTTGTAGTTTTGTTATTTAAGGTGGAAATGAAACTCAATTGCCTTTCCAACCATAGCTTATTTTGTTTAAATTATGTTCTGCCAGGGGAGCCAGCATGGTAAAATGGGCATGTTGGTTTCATTTTAATATGTGATGTTATGATAAATCCTAATATACTAAAGTCAAATTGAGCATATTTGTACTGTGCTTCAGGGGTATGCATATAAAAGACATGGGTAGTGTATAATGCATTGGTACACCTGTACATCAATGCCGACAACATGACTAAGATTTTGTCAGCTGCTACAAGCAATTTTTACTAGTGGTTTATGTATGTTCCAAATAATTATTTGGTTAGTTGCTGATAAAACTCAAATTTACCCTTTTTGGGGGAATATTGTGTAAGGTCAAGTATTGCTTTAAGAAAAAAACTTTCCTGGTTGTGTACTTTTTTCTCCAGACACTTGGGACATAAAACATACATTGCAAAGATCTAATGGACTTAAATTGTTTATTCAAAAGTAAAAGGGTTTCAGTTAACAAACACACTGTTGTCGCTCTGACAGCTATACTAGGCACAATCTATTTCTGAAGAATTCCCGTGCTATAATGACTGCCTTTACCTATCCCCAGGGATAAACATGAACATCCGTCCTATTTATAAGTCGAAAACTTGTTCATAGTTGCGCATGTCCTGCCAGCAGAATAGAGATGACAAAATAACCATCGCCATTTTTTATTACAGCTTCGTTGGACGGCCAGAATAGTTTCTGCCAAAATCTTGTTCACTGGGTTACAGGCTGCAGTTTTAAAAAGATACGAAGGGTACGGGATCATCTAAAAAAGGACCCAAAAAGTTTACCGGAGCATGGTCTTAAAAAATACTGGAAGGTTCGTTTTGTTGAAATTCGTTTTGTTGAATTTTTTTGTTGAAAATCTTTTGTTTTGTTGAAGTTGCCTTTCACATGAATGTGTATGCATAATCAGTGTGGTTACTATTACATAAATTCTCAAATATATTTGGTTAGGTACATGTCTTACCTGTTATTCATGTGGTTTAGTGTGACGATTTTCAACTGAAAGGTTGCAGGTTCGAAACTGGTCGCTAGCTGGTTGGCTGTGTTGTTGGGCAAGTCACATAACGGACATTGCCTGAACCCAGCAGATTAATGGGTTCAACCAAATTAAAGGAACGTTTGTATCATATACAACACACTGCAATATCTCCGGTAACCCGGCGATGGGTGATCTGACGATTGCTCATGTATTAACCGCCTTTCAATCTTGAAGATAAACATGAATATTCTATCCCATCCTATCCTTTATATGGAGTTTTGCCTGTTTTAAATAAATGCACTAATATGGTTGGTGAAAAGTGAAAGTTGTAGAATTTGTCGGTTTTTCAATATTTTGTGCATAAATATGTGGTCGTTGGGAAGGGTTGGGGTGTCCATTCAAAAATCAATTTTGATTTGTAAAATGATTTGAATTTAAAATTAGTTATTTATAAAATTTTGAATTGGTAGATTATTTTACATATGCAATATTAGTTCGCTAGGATAAATATAAATGGACAAGTTTTTTGAATGGACAACCCAACCCACCTTGTGGTTTTAGAGTTGTTTGAAGATTTCAAAACAATTGATTCAAGAAAAATTCTAGAATTTAAAATAAAGTTGACGCTTAAGTGAATCTGTTTGGCACTGTCATAATTAAGCATCAATATTAAAAGCTCTGGTATTAAAAGGATTTAAGCAGCATTAGTCCATACTGTAAATACCTATTTACATTTGTGTAAACTAAACCATTTGGCATACTAATAGGGTCACTTTTGTTCATTTATTTTTCATAAATGGGCAAATTGATCAGTTTTGCAACTAATTCTATATAATTTGTAACATATACTATAATCCGCTTATTAAATATTAAAATTAAATTTCTTTTTTTACTCATAATAGGCCTATATGTTACGCATACAGGTCTATACATCTAAAAGTAAGACTACGTAATAACAACAAATGTCATCAATCAAAAATTTAAAAAAATCGCCCTAGTGTCATATAACACTAAGTTTAAAATGCAAAAATTCTTCCCTGGGGTAAAAACCCCTGCTTTAAAATCTCTTCTAACTGGCTCTTATTACTAGATTCTATCTAAGAATATGGTTGGTGAAAATTTAGTATTTATATGAAGTATGAAAACGCAATGGTGGTGTGTGTTACCAGTTTTTCCATATTTTGTGCATAAATTCCTGGTCCGTGCTTCAGGGTGGTGTGACCATTCAAAAACCAAAATTACAGTTAGATCAAAAAATAGTAAAATTGTTCCCCTAAAATATAATTTTACTACATTATGTTTAAAGTTTTGGGTTTGTGAATAAAATCATATTGGTCATTAAAATGAAAATTGATAACTTCCAATTAATAAAATATTAACTTTTTTTTGAAATTTTTGTAATCAAGTTATACAAATACATACAGCAGTGCAGGTGCGCTAGTTACAACGGTATTATTGCAATTTAACAACACCTGCCTGCTATTCTGTTGTCTAATTATAGTTTTTTGTATTTATTGATTTCTGCCACAAAAGATTAAAAAATGTAAAAAAACAATTTAAAACAATATTTGATTGCGAATTTTTTCCTGTTTATATTCTTATTCATTGGTTTTATTCCATTTTATGTTGAATGCAAATTTTATCTTTAAAGGTGGAATAAACGGACAGGAAGTATTAAGTGCATTATATCCATTGATAACACTTAGATAACTTGTATACCTCTCTATTACTTCCTATCATCTGTTATAGTAGTTTCTGATAGACTAAAACTCAATTTACAAAAGCCACCACAGACCAATATTATCCAAAAACATAGTTAAATCTCTTTTTTTATCCTCATTCTTATATAAATGTACCATCATACAACTTTACCCTTTTTGCATTGTATGAAAAAAATTTCTTTGAAGGCGACTGAAACATATTACAACACACTTTCTGATTTTATTTAAAAAACAAGTGCTTGCACTGTAAAATTGTCGACAATCCTTGTGCTGAGTACCTTATTACCCATATTCTTGGAACCATGGGGTGGCAGGGGTAGTTTTTCTTTCTTCGGAACTAAAATAGTAAGG